>CM062816.1:1015280733-1015578233 GCA_031772625.1 Pinus tabuliformis | reverse complement strand
TGTATTTGAAGGAATCGACAACTCCTTAGGACGTTTCCTTAGCACAGACACATCAAGAGGGGAAAAAGGAATTTACACCTTCGCCAGAATCTGCGCAGAAATAGACATAAGCAAAGGACTTCCTGATCAGATCATTCTCAAAATAGGAGATTTCCACTGGACTCAAACTCTGGATTTCGAGAACACAGCCTTTCGCTGCCGCAATTGTCGTCTCACTGGGCACCTTCGAAGCTCGTGTCCTTCAATGCCTTCCCAAAAAAAGAAAGCCATTTCTAAACCAAAATCCAAAAGCTGGAAACCTCATGACCCTCCCCCAATGGATGTTTTCTCCAGCTCAGATGAAGAGGACGAGGAGGAGGATGAGGAAGATATGGACGCAATGCCAGCACAGGTTTCACCCTCGAGCTGTCATGAGGAAGCCACAGCCCTTCCTATTTCTCAGAAAAGAACTCATGAGTCTTCTCCTTCGGATTCAGACAAGGAGATCTCGCCCTCAGCCCAACTCAGTTTACAAATCATTCCAGACCAACAATGTCCTAATGGTTGGGTCAAAGTAGGCAAAAAGAAAGGGAAAAAAGGTCGACCAAATGATTCCACCCACGTTGGGTAGAATCTTTGGCCTTGATCGTGCTTCTCACTTCTTCTGGTCTCTTATTGTTCAGCTCTGCTCTACTCTTATCTTCTCATGGGAGCCGAGGTGGATAGTCTATCCTTTCCGGCTACCCTTTCTCTTTTCGGGGATCTGAAGTAGATCCTTCTAGTGTCCAAGAGTCCTTTTCATCAGGTCTTCTGGTTCTCTGCCACCCTGCGTGGTGTGTTGTTTCTAGTCTTCAGCTTCTATGTCTTTTCTTTTTAGTCTCCTAAAGCTTGGCCTGTTGTTTAGCAGCCCGTTGTCTGTAGATGCAGACGTTTTGTACTATATTTTCTTTTTTTAATACAAAAAGCTGACTTACAAAATATATATATATATATATATATTAAATGTTAAAAAAAAAATCAAAAATATATTATGTTTTTTAAATTTTAAATATTTTTTAAAAATATATATTCTTTTAAATATATATATTTTAAAATATTTTAAATGTGCTTTTTAATCATATATATATATATATATATATATATATATATATATATATTAATTTTAAATATTTTTTTTAAATCAGAAATATATAGTTTTATAATTTTTTTTTTGTTAAATCAAAAATATATATTTTTTTTTTAATTTGAAATATATATATATATATTTTTCAGTATATTTTTTTTAAATGTTTTTAATCTTAATTTTAGTAGCTTTTTGGTTTTTTTTTTTGGTTAATTTTCTATTTTTTTAATCTAGTTTGTTTTTGTTAATGTTGTTTTTAAAATTTTCTATTTTTACTTAATTTTATAGTTTAAAAAAAAATCCAAAATTTTTTTATGGTTTAAAATATATATATATATATGTTTTTCTTATTATTTATTTCTTTATATTTTTTTCATTTTAATTTTTTTTAATTCTTATCTTTTATAGGTTAATTTTGTTTTTTAATTTTTTTTTTTTTTTTTTTGTCTTTTTGTATATTTGATTTTTTTTATGTTATGTTTTGTTCTTAACATATATTTTTATTTACATTTTGCTAAAAAAAAATTAACCTTTTTTGTTTCATTGTTTTAATTTTTGTTTTTATATTTAATATTTTATACCATTATTTCAAAATGTTGAAAATTTACCCTAGGAAAAAAAAGTGTTATTCCAGCATCAACACTTTTCGTTTTGGGGGTGTTTTTTGCACAAAAAATTGGTTTTCACTGCTATTTTTAAAACATGTCGAAAATATACCCTAGGAAAAAAGAGTGTTATTCTAGCATCAAAACTTTTCATTTTTAGCACTGTTTCATGTTTTTTGGGGGTTTTTTTGTTGAGTTCCCGTTTTGAGTTTATAGTTCTCGTTTCAAAGTTTACATTGTTAACACATGAAATGACATGCAACCATCAAAACACAAAGAACACAATGATTTCATAGGGGAACCCAACTGGGAAAAAACCATCCTCTGTTTTTCATTAAT
This sequence comes from Pinus tabuliformis, assembly GCA_031772625.1. NCBI lineage: Eukaryota > Viridiplantae > Streptophyta > Pinopsida > Pinales > Pinaceae > Pinus > Pinus tabuliformis. The sequence goes on along the minus strand of CM062816.1, from coordinate 1,015,576,187 downwards.
CATATGAGAATGAGAAACTATTACAATGTTAGCTTCAAGCTCTGAATCACACTCTACACTGTAAATTCCCACCAGCTTCCTCCTATTTCCCTGTGCAATCCTAGAGAAATTAAGTTCCTAAAGAATAGGGGAATTCCCTGTTTCCTTGTGCAAATCCAAGGGAATTGATCACCTGCTTAATTTCCAAGGATGTACACTCAACTAGTATACAATTGATAATTACAATGTGCCTTTTCATCCACTCCAACTAGGAAATTTGAATTCCATGCATGTCTGGACTATTTTTGGTTGATTGACTATTTAACTAAGAGATCAGTGAGTCAATAGTTACAACTACTTAATTGAACTCCTATTGACTCTATTCATGACTAGAGCTTGGATAATTGAGTTTCACTGACTACAACTCCTCTATATTGCTCGACCTTAGCAATCAAATCGGGACAACTCTACTTCTAGCTCATAAACTCGAATTGATTGATTTAACTAGGTGAATTGGCCATGTCACTCCTGCTAACTGCAACTCAAGTCATCTTGCAGATGTGGAATTTCAAATTTCTCCATCTGACTTAGGTACAAGTCAAATGAAGCCTTTTCTTGCTACAATTTAACACTCCCTCTTAGCAATAAAAGGATTTTGCACAACCCAACTTTGCTCCAATGGAATGTACTGTAACACAAATAACACCCCCTCTCATTGTTGTTGTTGTTGCTACTACAACTGAAAAGCATCTAAAACTGAATTAACTGTGTCTCTAAGTTGCAACTATCTCTTAAGTCTCTGACTGCTCCTAGCCTACCATTGTCGCCCGAGATCTGACTGCATCAACTGACATTGATCCTTCTACTACTGAATATTGTGGGCTCTGTAGGAAGGATAATGATCCAAGAGAAGTGTATACTGCAATTGTTGCTACCCTCCTATGGACCCTGCCCAAATCTTTGCATCTCTGGGACTAAGGATCTACAATGCCCCACCTCACTCCTGGAGGTATACGTGCATAGAAAGTGAACTCTAATCTACTCATACTATTGTTGCTACTGCTTTGTTGTTGCTACCACACTACTACTGCAACTATTTCAATAATGAGTATGATCTCCCTAGATCCTTAAGTACTAGCTTCCATAAGGTTGCTCCCTCTGAAACTAGACTCCCTGTGAGTCTCGATCTCCCTGTTGGAAATCTCTCTACTCCCTCCTAGCAACTTGCACTATCCTCATGCACTGGATAAATTACTACACCACAAATCTACTATTCGAAATTTCTCTAAGAGAAGATCAAAATCATGGTTTCTATTGTGTTTTCAAGCTCTAATACCATATAGAAATGGCAAGAACTTTGCTACTATTGATGAATTCGAACTAAAATCAAAAGATACAAATTTCTTCTATAATCTAAGAAATATAAAATCATAAGATAGAAACACATGAAATGACATGCAACCATCAAAACACAAGGAACACAATGATTTTACAGGGGAACCCAACTGGGAAAAATCCCTCTGCTACTTTTCATTAATCATATGAGAATGAGAAACTATTACAATGTCAGCTTCAAGCTCTGAAGCACACCCTGCACTGTAAAATTGTTCTCCTGTTGAATGACTATCTCTGGCCAACACTTAGCCTATTCAATCCCCCCAGCTTCCTCATATTTCCTTGCGCAATCCTGGAGAAATTGAGCTCCTAAAGAATAGGGGAATTCCCTATTTCCTTGCACAAATCCAAGGGAATTAATCACATGCTTAATTGCCAAGCCTATACACTCAACTAGTATACAATTGATAATTAAAATGTGCCTTTTCCTCCACTCCAACTAGGCAATTCGAATTCCATGCATGTTTGGGATATTTTTGGTTGATTGACTAGTTAACTGAGAGATCAATGAGTTAACAACAATTACAACTACTCAACTAAACTCCTATTGACTCTATTCATGACTAGATCTCAGATAATTGAGTTTCACTGACTATAGCTCCACTAGATTGCTAGATCTTAGCAATCAACTCATGCACAACTCTACATCTAGCCCTCAAACTCAAATTAACTTATTTAACTAAGTGACTTGGCCATGTCACTCCTACTAACTGCAACTCAAGTCATCCTACTAATTTGGAATTTCGAATTTCTCCATTTGACTAAGGCACAATTAAAATGAAGCCTTTTCTTACTACAATTTAACATCTCGTATGATTGCACCAATATTCCCATGCACTAACAACTGTCACATCTCTTTACATATTGCTTGGCATATTTGAATATAGGGGGCTAGTAGTACCCATGACGAAGTACTTTGTATTGGGTTTGCTTGTCTGCAAAGTGGCCCCCACAAGGACCATCATGACATGCCTTCAATATCTCATAAACCTCATCTTCTCATACACATCTCCAAATAATGGGATTTATTCATGTGTAGAAGAGACACCCAATGATCCGTGAGAATCTCCAACTTTGTTTGATAATCTTTTGCCACTCCCTTGGATACAAGTGATGAAGAATTTGGCTTGCAACCGAGTAATTAGAAATATCTACAAACATAGGATAGTTGATAGATACTGCAAAGAGATGTTCATCATGGAGAGAATATTCTACAAAGGCTCTTTCTCATTTGATGTTATTTTTTAAAGAAAAGTAGCCACTACATTGTCCTCCCTTGGTTTATTGAGGATGCTCATGTCAAATTCTTGCAATAATAATAACCTCCTAGTTACCCGACCATTCGTATTGGTTTATTCATTAAGTATTTGATGACAACATGGTCAATGTGAAAAATTATTGAATAACATGTTATATAATGCTAGATTTTTTAATTGCATGTTTACAGCAAGAAACTATTTTTCTATCACCGTAAAATTATGTTGAGAAAATAAATCATGTATGAAGCATTTCCTTCTTATTTTCCTAAGATAACTTCAATGGAGGTGTCTAATGCATCCATGGATATATGGAATGGGAGGGACCAATTGGGCCCTCTTAAAATAGGAGCTTTAGATAATCAAGATTTCATCTCTTCTAAGGCATGTTGGCAACTCTTTTCAAACACAAATTCAACATTATTATCAAGCAAAGTAAACAAGGGGTGGGTTACTCATGAAAATTCTTTAATAAAATGGTGGTATTAACCAATGTGTCAATTCTAGAAAATTTTGTACCTATTTTCTTGTTCATGGAATCAATAAGTTTAATGTTACTTTAATCTTTGTCAATCCACTTGAATGCTTGGTGCCCTAGTGTTATGCCTTGAGTTAACATTATGTGACATTTTTTCATTATTGATGAGCCTTTCAATTATCCTCGAATTGCTTGTCAGACAATGGAAGGGTTGTTCATTTAATGCTAATCAAGAATTCTTATAGAACTTATGAACTGTCGTGCACCATATATGCTTATTACAATTATGTTTGTGTAAATGTAGTTGTGGTAATCTATATGTTTGTCACAATTCAAGATTTATAATGCATCATCAAGTCACCAACAATTCAAGATCTATAATGCATCATCAAGTCACCTACTAATTTTACACCCATCTCATAAATTGTAGAAAAAGGTAAATTCACTCTTTCCATAAAATAAATCACACGCATCCCAGAAGGCGACTTGTTGAAGTGATAAAGTAATAACGTATGATGTAACATAGTTGCAATTGTGGTGATGATGAGATGTAAGGAAATATAAATTTATAAACTTACTCCTTTGCTCATGAATGAAACAAAATACAACTCATCTATTGAAAAAAACCATTAAATAATTTGATTGAATCTTGGAAACAAAGTATTGAAAGTTAGTATTGAATTGTAGCAATACAAACCCATGAGCTACAACAAAGTAAAAAGAAAGAAATCATGATAAAGCTTATCAAATGGAATTTCAACATGTAATTTAATATAATCTACAAGAATTGCACTAACATAAACAAATGGAATTGCAACAACATGAACTACTTAAATTATGACAACATAAACTAATCGAATTGAAATAACATAACAATAAACTAAAGAAATAATGTAAAGCTAAAACTATCTACTAATATCAATTCTATTTGACTAAGTAGGGTACCCTACCTCCTCAAAATGGCATTGGGTTAAGAAGGTTGGTTTATTTGAATGCTCAACACACCATTCAAGAAGAAAATGGAACTTCAAGTTGTAACAAAAATGGAGTTACATCAACTTTGTCTTAATAGCCCAATAGAATCTCTCTTTTATGTGTCCTAAATTCTTATTGTTAGCTCCCTTTTATTCAAAGCACAATCTATCTAAATTAAGAGATTGAGAAGGATGGACAGCCACGAGAATCAGGTTGATCCATCTTGATACAATGTTCTCTCATGGATGGAAATAATTTGGGTAAAGGTTGAATTAATTAATGGTACTACAAGTGGCAAGTGAGTCGTATTTCTTTCTTGATCGCCTACTTTCTCCTTGTTGCTTTCCTTCATAAAAAGACTGGTTGTCATGCATTTGATCGATCCAAAGGAAATAATTATTCATTTGACTGTTAAGCTAGCAAAATTGTCGTAGAGTTACAACATCGTCGATATGGAGTTACAGTAATAGCATAGTTTAGAGTTGTAGCCATAGATGCAATCAAGATTTGCAACAACGAGCCAGAGCAGGAGTTACAACAACGACAAGAATGAGAGTTGCAACATTGTTGTGAGTTGAAGTTGTGACTGCAGCATATCTATAGTTGCAACAACAATTTTAAATCACAACAATTGCTAATAAGTGCATGTATTCCCTTAATCCCTATTCACTGTGCTCAATACAAAAAGATAACAATTTCCCACTAATGCATAAGAATAAGAATATAAATGGAATATTGAGGTGATAATCATACCTTTATTAGAAATATGTGTTTGTGAGTGGAAAGTGAGGAAACAAGGTATAATTAGGAAAAAGGAGAGGCAAAGAGGTGTTGAATGGGTGTTAAAAATATGCAAAATCAAGAAACTGTCTCTCCCCCCTGCTAAATTCGTTGCATGTCTCCATGCAACTAATGATCATTCTGAGTCTGAGAGAACGAGGCACCCATGGAGGCCATTGAGGTTGTAGTCTAACTATTCTACCTCATTCATATGGAATTATCCTCCTCGTGCTTGAATTTCCCTCCTACAAATAAACTCCTCATTTCTATTCAATTTGTAGATTTTCTTGTATTCCATATTGAGTAACTAAATCTTTCGATAATGGAAATTTAACCCTATCCATTTGTCTCGACATTCCTCCATTCACTAAATATATGTATGTACCCTTTCCAATGCTACTTTCAAGTTCCTAGGGTGGAAAGGGTATCTCCTTTGGAATTTCTTTCCGACCTATTTCCACCTATCAGTGCATCCTATCATGGTTGTCATTTCTAAAAGCTCAATTTGAGTCATGAAATGTCCCATGGCTTCTTGTTTATTTTTATTCATGAATTTTTCATGTGGGGGAGAGGCCACCATTTCATATGTATGTTTATGACCTAAAGAGGTTGGCGGTACTTTCCCCTAACCCACAAATTACTACCAAAGTACTTTCTGCAATCTTATTAGCAGATCCCCAATCATCTTGATTGTGCAGGAATGATACAAAAGCTCTCAACTGAATGCCCCCTACAAAATGATTTGGATTTTAGATTGTTTCATGAAACAACAAAACATTATGTTGATAAGATTCACATAACAATTATTTCACTTCATTTGTGCAAGCATAATATGCATTCAGAAAGTTTTCAGGGGACCTTATGTTAAAGGGTTTGATGGTTATGAGGGATTTTCTTCAGAACATGATGTTTTTTTCTTGTAGGAACATTTTATAGTGAGGAGAAGAGGGTCTGCAGCTAAGGGTTGACTTTACTAACAGTCCCAACTAGATATTCTTAATTTACAATATGTTCGCCTTCTTTTCTAACTTAGACAACAATTATTCTTTTGTTCTTTCTTCTTCCCACTTAGTATTATGGGTTCCAACAAACTCAATCCCTTTCTCTCTTAACCATTGAACAATTTTTTGATATTCTTTTATGGGCATTACTCCCTCCTCATAGGGGGTCAATAGTTGGCCCCATATTTAGCTCTCACCCATTCATCAAGAATTTCTACTTATACATCCTTGTCCTTAACTATTTTCTATATGGTTTGGGTGGTTATATCAATTGTGGTAGAGGTATTTTCAATTGTTTGGATTACTACCTCTTGAGTTTATTTTCTAAGGGGTGACTTTGTTTCTTCCTAAATCAAGGCGTCTTCTTCTTAAGCAAGACATTCAAGTTTATCAAAGGATTTCCCTTATTTAAGCTCATCACTCAATCCCTTGATGATGGGTTGCAATTTTTTGTTTTCCCTCTCCAACATTTTATCTTTCCTTATTAATGATACATACAAAGGCACAAGATAAAGGGTGCTTACTGTCATCTTGTTCCTAGTTATCTTCTTCAACATTGGGTTGGCATTGGTCGATATAGCAGGATCTTTAGGAGTGGTAGCATACTTTTCTTGTCCCTCCCCTTGATATGTGTCCAAGATGGAAGCTAGTCCTTCTCCAAATACCACTCATGCAGTTTATTGTGGGGTAGAAAGGCTCTCTATCCTCATTTCTTCCTCATGTGCAAACTTAGCAAAACTCAAGTCAACCTCCATTACTTTTGTTGCCTCTTAGGGAGTAGCATAGAGTTATGGTTTGATTTCCCTTGTTGGTTCTTGTGGAGCAATAGGTTAGGCATCTTGTTGTTCTACCCTTGTTGATTCTTATGGGGTAGCGAGAGAGCTTTCTTCTTATTACACCCTTGTTGGTTTTTGTGGGGTATAAATGGAGCTTTCTTGTTCCATCCATGTTGGTTCTTATGGGGAAATATGGGTTTCTTGTTCTACCTTTGTTGGTTCCTATGGGGCAGTAGGGGCTTCATCCTAGGATTTTTAAGTTGTGGCAGTATACCTTGTCCTCTTGTTATTGGGAATGTGCACCACAACATGCATTTTCTTTATTCCCCTTACCCTCTTGGTCGAGGTTTTACTTCCTTTGATTTCCACATCACTATCATGGTTTCTCTTTCCCATTGGTGGAGCTGCATCCAAAACCTTTGATGAATCTTTCTCAAGTGGATATTCCATAGTGAGCAGGGTCATAATAATACACTCTTTGGATATAGCTCCTACAGCTACACCTTTTGGAGCTCCTAGAGTTGTAGCATTGTGGTCTCACAATGGAGTTGTAATAGTTGCAATTCCTAGTGGGGCTTGCATGATGTCTTCCCAAGTTCTGTCAGCTCTCTATAATGCATGTTTCACCAGGATTTTGATTAGGTTGCGGTGATTTAGGGGATCACTGGGCCATATAGCTTTCTCTACACCATCGCTTGCAAATTTCTTAGGAGGAAAAATGACAAGTTCACCAGTCTTCCATGTTGTAAATGGTTGAGAAGCCTACGGTGTTACAAGGAAACAAATCCATAATGGTTGTTGAAATTGATGTATTTTTATATGAATAGGTAGGTGCCTTTCCACATATCTAGAAGTGATCGCCTCTCAAATCTTGTTCCTTTCTTAACCAGGGCCTCCCCTAGCTCAAGGAACTATTCCACTTCTTTAGGCTTCTCCATTATATAATAATACCATCATTCAACATTTTGAGGAAGCCCTATAACTTCGACCACTCTCTCCTCTATCACTCCAACCAATGTTCCAACCTCCATTGACCTATTTTTCCTAAAATTCATGGAAAATTAGATGGTGACATCATTATTGTACCCTTGTAGTCTCTATATGTAACCAATCCAGCCTCCATGTTGGAAAGGATTCCATGTGTGGTCATAGGCCTGCAACAACAAGTTCTCTACAAGATCTCTATGGATCAATGGACCTCCCATGTTAGTCTTTCCTCTTTTACAATTAAGATAATTGTGGCTACAAGGGGAATGAATTGGTTTAGTAATTGGAAATTTCTAATTGTGGAAGGGATGATGCAAGTAGTCATGTTATTGTTGTTGATGGTGACATATGAGGCAAGTGGATTGCATGGGGGGTCAAATCAACAAGAAATATCATTCTTGGTCATTCATTATGAGATTCATGGGAATGTACCTTCTATCGTACATTGAGTGGTCACATTGCTTGTACCTTTTCATTGTATTAGCATGTCCGTCCCTCAAGGAAGATAAGCCTCATGTTGCTCTTAGAGCTACAGCATAAGCTTAGAGTAGCATCATCAACATCATATGGAATTTTAGCATTGGCCTTGAAAAGATTCATAGCATTTCATTGGATGAAGTTGCAACATCAGTTTCCAACAAAGTTAGAGCATTAGTCTTAGATAGAGTTGCAACATATTATCGGATAGAGTTACAAAATCAACCTTGGACAGAGTTGTAGCATCTCATTGGACAAAGTGGCAACATTAACAATAGCATTGGTATAATTAGCAACAACTTTTTGCTCACAACAAACTTTTTTATTATTGCAATGGAGTGAATTGGCATCATCAATTTATTGCAACAATGGATGAGCTAGAGTTATATCTATGGGAGTTGTTGTAATGGAAGTGGAAGCAATGCGAGTGGAAATAATAGGAGTTTTAGTAATGGGAGTGGCAGCAATAGGATTTGTAGCAGTAGGATTTGCAGCAACGAGAGTTGTAGTAGCAGGAGAGGAAACAATTGGAATGGCGGCAACAGGAGTTGTAGGAGCAAGAGTTGCAGCAACCGTAGAAAAGAGCATGTGTGCTCTTGTTCCTTGTTCACCATGGTTAGTATAGAAATATAGAATTCCCAATTTTTCATAGGAATAAGCATAAAAATGGTGTATTAAGGTGATCATCATACATTTGTCAAAAGCATGTGCTTGTGAGTGGAAAGTGAGAAAACATGATATAATCAAGAAAAAGGAGAGGCAAATGGGTGTCAGATGGGTGCTAAAAAGATGTGAAATCAAGTACCCATTAATTACTAAGGGAAGCATGGCTTTCCTTGCATCATATTAAAACTTTTTCTATGTTGGCCATGACTAAATCGAATATATCACCGTATGTTGTGAAATCATCCATATATATTTCCATGCAGTCATGAAGTATATCAAAGAAGATCCCAATTATGACTCGCTTGAAAGTGGCTAGAGCATTGCAAAACCCAAAGTGTAGAACACGGTAAGCAAATGTTCCCCAAGGACAAGTGAATGTAGTATTATCTTGGTCTTGTAAATACATTCGGATGTGATTATATCCATTGAATTTTTCAAGGAAATATAAATATTTCTTCCCTATCAATGTACCCAAGACCTAGTCAATGAATGGTAATGGGAAAATGGTCTTTATGTGTTGCTTTGTTAAGCTCCAGATAGTCGACATAGATTCCACATTTACCATTCTTCTTTGGTATGATGACAAGAGGGGATACCCACTAGCTGTCAAAAAAGGGATAAATAAAGTTGACTAGCAATAGTTTCTACAACTCCTCTTTAACTGTATCCCTTAGTGTCAGATTCATTCGTCGCTAAGGCTGGTGAATGTGTATTAATACTTCCTTTATATAGATATGATGAGTGCATAGATTAGGATGGAATCCCTTCATATCATTGAATTCCTAAGTGGAAACATCACTATGCCTATGCAGGACTTCAATCAATCATTCCTTCTATTGCTTGGTTAGACCTCAATTGGTTTTCAACATTTTTACTAGGTTAATTTCTATAGTCTATAGGGTTGGTTTTGTATCTTCGACAAAAGAGGGTTTGTGTTCATGTTACTTGACCTGTCATCAATGTAACCATATCCAATAGCTAGCTATGGACTTCATAGGATTAAAGGATATCCTCCAAGAGAGGATTTGGGTTGTATGACCATAAAGTCAGCGGGGTATTCCCATGAATTGATCAAGATCACTACATCTTCCAAAATTCCCTCCAGTTTGATAGTCGATCTAATGACAAGTTATAATATAGTGGGGATTATCCTAAGATTGAAAATTCCTAAGAACTCCATGGTTTTTTGAGTCATAACATTGATGGTAGTTGTGAGGTCAATCAATCTATTTGGGATAAGGGTATGGTTGATTTTCACATTGACCATCGAGTTTCCAGGGTCTGAGTATTTGGCCATGATAATCCCCCCCCCCCATCAATAGGTTTGATAGCTTGAACATGACATGAATAGTTTGAGATCATTTCTCTTTCTACCAGGTTCCTTAGACATAATTCCATTACCACTTTTGAATAGATAAGGACATCTTTGATTGCCTGAAACTGCGATATATGAACACACGCTTTTTTTAATCTCACCTAAAAGATCAAACTTGGGCTAGTTAGTTGGTTTTTCCAGATACAATATTTCTATCTAAGGAGATTGAACCAGTTTTGATTCTTCAGTTGGAGATTCCTCACTGATATCTTCAATATGTATAAGAGGATGTTCTTTTGTTAGAGTCTTCCCTAAGCTTAAGTGAATGTCATGGAAGTCTAGGGAGGAGATGGAGTAAGTTAGTTAAGTAGGATAAGTTGCAATCGCAACAACTTGGGATGATTGGGCTATATTGTCGTTATTAGAGTTAGGAATGGATTGTGCAAGTAGTTATGGTCAAGGAGGGATTGATGTATATGGTTGCATTTGTGGAGAGGGAAAAAATTGCATGCGAGGTTGTATTATGGCTTGTTGAGGGCTTCCACAAGAGGGATTTCTCCACACTTGTTGCCAAAGTTGATTTGGGGGTGGAGGAGCCATCCATGGTTAGGTATGAAAGCACCATGTAGGAGAAGGATGATACATAAAAGGATTAGTCCTATATGAATTAAAATATTGAGATTTATCTTGGACCATACTTTAAGGCTTTGGTTTCCACCATCTTTTTTGAGAAATGAGAGATAACTGCTATGACTCCTCAACTTCTTAATGTACATTTTTTATTCCTAGCATGGATGGAAACTTGCCAGTAGCATGGTCTTCACTGCATATTACACATGTCTAAATCTGCTAAAAAAAATTCCTCTTTGTTAAATCAAATAATCAAAAACCAAAATTAGATTAAAAAAAAAATAATCACTGCACTATTGATAGTTCCCTGGAAATGGCACCACAAATGAGATGCCTTTCAATTACCTTTCTAATTGTTCAAAAAGACAACAAAAACTTTGTACATTTAACTATCAACCAAAGTTCATATGGAACTTGTGAATTGTCATGCACCATATGTACTAGTACAATATGTAGTTGTAGTAATCTAAATGTGTGTCACAAGGCAAGATATTAAGATGCTTCTACAAGTCACCAGGAGAAATCCAAACCACACTTGCAATCAAATCCGCACTTTGCAGGGATGTAAAGAGCACGGTTCTTGATCTAAATTGTAGGAAAGTAAATCACACTTGTATAAAGTAAATCACACAAGCATCAAATGTGACTTGCTATAATATTAAGATAATCTTGGTTGTTGTAACAAAAATGCAATTGCACGTGCAATTTGATGTACCAAATCACAAACTATCAAACCACACTCTATTTATGAAGGAAACGTAACCATGAATCATATGTTGTAAATAGAATAATCAAACTAAACCAAATTTAAAACTGAGCACATTCTGGAGAACATAGTATTCAAATGTGGTGTGCACTTGTAACGATGACCTAAGCCACAAATCACTGTATAATTCTCACGACAAAAAGTACTTTGTAATTAATAACAATATTAATGATTGAGTTGTAGCAATAAACATACGATATAGAGTTGTAGCAATATGAAATATCAGAGTTGCAGCAATAAGAAAACAAAATAATTCTAGAAATAATATGAATCGTAAATAACACTACAACTACAATATGAGTACATATAGTATCTAGTTGTCGATTAACTGATCATTCCATGGGCAACGATTATTCGGTTGACTAATGCATTAGCACAATTATCGCAAAGTTGCAGCATCATTTCTCCAAAGTTGCAGCAATGATCTTGAATGAGAGTTACAACAATAATCGTGGTGAGAGGCAACAATTATACTATGGCAAGAGTTGTAGCACTGATGAGACAAGAATCACAACATGATGAGACGAGGATCATAGCATGCAAAGTTGCAACAATGGTGACATCAACTTGATGGGCCTCCAAATTAGACATAAATTAAGGCCCATCTGACCATCCTTCAACACATTAAACCTATATTTTTTGCATTAGATTACATATTTTTTAACGTTAATATGTTCATTAGAAGGTTTAGAGATAATTGCATATTTGTGCCTAATATTATTTATTTTTGTAGAAAATTGTGAGAATATTGGGAAAATTATGAAGATTTGGAGGATGATATAATGTAGGGACTTTCTCCCTGCTATAGGAAGATCAATATTGGATAATAAATCAACTGTATATTATGAAATTATTGCACAATTTCTAGAGCTCCAATGATTGAGAAAATCTAGGAATATGTTCCTTGTCATTTAATGCAGATTACTAGTGTTGGGAACTAGATCCACTATTTGAGGGATTTTGGAGTGGAAAGCTCCCTCCCTTCAAGGAGAATGCTTCCTCATCATTTTGTATAAGTACCAATTCGAATTTTCCTCTAGGGGCATGTATTTCTTAGTCTTGTTGTCGAGAAAATTTGTATTTTTGGAGCTCCACTTTCATTTCTAACAGGGATGCACTTGGATTGATTCAAATAATGAAGTTTGGTGCCATTTTTAGCTTCTAAAGCTTGTTCTCCTTCATAGGACTCTGAGTATTCTTGGGCTTGGCCATCCCAGGAGCCTTAGAGCCTTTTGTACAATTTGTCTTTCTTCTTTTCACTTCTTATTCACATGCATCTCTTATTCTTGTTTTTCATATTTTCGCATTTAGTATTGATGCTTCTTTTGCTGTAGGATTGGGTTAAATTATTGAAGTGATTTTTTTTTTAAGGTTATTTACAAAGTCACAAGCATGATGCATCCTTAGAATAGCTTTTAAAATTCATATTCATCATTGAGCTACTTGGATTGGTTTACTAGTTCACAAATCTAGAATTTCTGGAAGTCCCTTGTAGCAAAAAGTAGTAATTTTATGCTATTTTTTAGAACATGTTAATGAGATTAAATTGAGTTGATTCCACTTGGATTAGGTCATAAAAACATTCAAGTTAATAAAAAAATTACCCCAATTCATTTTCACTTGATTAGGTTAGGCATTTGATAGGTTAACTAGCTCACTAGTTCTTGAATTTCTAGTTTTTAGAGTAGTAATTTTCTGTTATTTTTTAGCACGTGTTAACAGGGGTATTTTGGAGTGATTCCACTTGGAATGGAGTCCTAAGACATCCTACTTAATAAAAAAAATTTCCACATCCCATTTTCTGTTGGGTCCCTATAATACTAGTGATTACCCCATTACTATTGTAGTTATACCCCTTATTTATATTGTTGTGCCCCTATTACCCCCATATTGTTATTTATGTGCCCCATAGAATCCCTCTATTGTTATTTTGTGGCTTTATATTATTATTGTTAGGTCGGCTAGATTATATTGTGACTCCTTAGACTCCTATATATAGAAAGGAGGTTTTGTCATTTGAATCATCCAAGAATTCTTCATTTATGTAACGTAAAGGAGGTTGCCCCCTCGAAGAGGCTGAATTCTAAGGCGTTGATCTATCTTTTCTATATTCTCTTGAGCTGGTTTCATAACATTTGGTATCAGAGCTTTGGATTCTAGGGTTTCACTGCTCCAAACAGGTCATCGTGGCATTTTCGCTATAAATTTTTTTTTGTGACATTTCAGAAGTTGTAAAAAAAACCCATTTGAAAAAAAATTGTGCTGAACTTTGGGTCCGAATTTCAGAGATTTTCGCGCGATATTTGTGGAGATATGATCTGAGAAAGTTGGTCTTTTTGCAGACTCCTGAATTACATTCAAAACAGGTGACCTGGGGAAAATCGTCATAACTTTCTCTCTGGGAATCAGATTGAAATTTCGTAAGAAGGTAAAAAAAGAGGACGGACTGTAGTTTCTTGTATATATTTTTCAGAACCAAATATAGAAAATTGTACACGTGGCACTTCATACAACTTCGCTCTTCTGGAAAGGTCTATAATCAGGTCATCTTGGGAGATTGTGCATAACTCTTCCTTGGAGAATCCAATTTGGATCAGACTGGTGGCATTGGAAAGAGGACACAGAGAGCTACTACAGGTCACAAATTCAGAACTATATGATTGGAAAATACAGAGATACATCAGAGGCAATATCGAGCTCCTACAAAGTGAAAAAAGGTGTGTAGATTTTTTTAAATTTTTGCTTAAGCTTGGTTTGAAAATTTATTTTGAAGGAATTCAAAGGGCATAGTAGAGTAGTATTATCAGTAACTGATGCCCCGAGGAAAGAAAATGCAAACACCTAGTAACAAACCTGAAAGCTCTAGCATGACTCGTGAAGAAGAGGAAGAAATGCTACATGATATATCAAAATTACAAGAACAAGTGCAACAAATGTCACGCTCACAAAAGTTAACAGAAGCTAAGATAAATGGTGTGGAAGCTAAGATGAATGGCATGGAAGCTAAGATGGACAATTTGAAGATAGATTTGAACACAAATTTGAAGACAAGCATGGCATATTTGAAGATAGATTTGACAAATTTTCTACAAGAAATACTTACTAATGGTGAAAAGGTAGTAAAGGAAACTCATGATGAGAACAAAAGAAATGTTAATCATGATTCCATAGATGCTAATGTTGGATCGAAGAATCACCACATTCCAAAAATCGATATGAGGAAGTTTGATGGCAAGGATCCCGCCACATGGATATTACAGATGGAGCAATTCTTTGATCTCAATAATGTGCAAAACGCACAAAAGGTAGTATGGCAACTGTATATTTGGAACTAAATCAGTTTGTATGGTATCAATGGCTTTGTTCTCGTAAACAATTTATCACTTGGGCAATTTTTACGGAAGAATTGATAGCACATTATGAGGATACAAAAAGCAACACTTTTTTTAGCCAATTGATAAGTCTCAAACAAAAGGGTTCAATAATGGAGCACATTGAGGAGTTCCAAAAATTGAACATAAGGGTAAAAGATATTCCAGAGGAGCATAGGATTGATGTGTTCATAGGGTCTTTAAAGGATAATATCCAACATGATGTTCGCCTTTGGGAACCTAATTCATTAGAGAAGGCATTCAGGTTAGCAAGAAAAATGGAAAGCAAAATTATGGCAACTAGGAAGCATACCACTCACAACTATAAAGACGGAAGTGTTGTTGCCCCTAGTCTTCCACAACCTACAAGGTTGACACGACAACAATTGGAAGAAAAAAGAGCAAAAGGGCTTTGTTACAGTTGTGATAGCAAATAAACAAAAGGTGATAAGTGTGCTGAGAAGAAATTATTCTACATAGATTGTGAAGAGGAAGAAGAAAAGGAGCAAGAAAGGTCAAAAGAAGAGGATATACTCCAGGAATAAAGCCTAGATGAAGAACAAATAAATCTGACCATATCTTGTAATGCATTGGCGGGAATTACCACTCCTCAAACCATCAAGATAGAAGGACAAATCAAGAAGAAAAAGGTAATAGTGTTGATTGATTCAGGAAGCACCCACAATTTTATTCATTGTAGGGTAGCAAAAGAATTGAATTGCTTCCTATATCCAGCACCAGAGTGTCAAGTGATGATTGCAAATGGAGGAACAATAAATTTCTCTAGAAAGTGCCATAATATCAAGCTATCCATGGGAGAATATGTATTGACTAGCCCAATGCTTTCCATTCCAATGGGAGGTGTTGATGTTGTACTAGGAGTCCAATGGCTACAATCCTTGGGTACAATAGCTTTTAATTTTCAAAAACTTTTCATCAAATTTTCTACGGAAGGAAAGGAAGTTGAATTAAGGGGTGTTGCAGGGAAACCAGGAAAGATAATCAGCTCTAATGGCATGACTAAGCTTCTAAAAAAGGAGCAAAGAGGTGTAATTGCACAATTACGTTCGCTAGATGTTTCCACATTGGAATCATCTATTTCTCCAGATCTCCAAAAAGTCCTGGAAAATCATTCCAAGGTATTTGAGACTCCCAAAGGTATCCCACCTATGCGTGATCATGATCATGCTATTCATCTAATTCCAGGAAGTGTTCCTCCAAACATCAGGCCGTACAGATATCCCTATGTCCAAAAAAGTGAAATTGAACGTATGGTTGCAGAAATGCTAGAGGCTGGTATAATTCAACCGAGTCAAAGTTCTTTCTCAGCTCCAGTAGTATTGGTGCACAAGAAGGATGGATCATGGCGCATGTGTCCGGATTATAGGGAGCTCAACAAGCTCACTATTAAAGATAAGTTCCCCATTCCTGTCATTGATGAATTACTGGATGAATTGCATGGATCAATTTACTTCACCAAGTTGGATCTTCGTTTGGGATATCATCAAATCAGAATGAAGATTGAAGACATTCCGAAAACGGCATTTAGAACTCATGAGGGTCATTATGAATTTTTGGTCATGCCTTTTGGCCTCACCAATGCACCTTCAACATTTCAAGGTTTGATGAATTCAATTTTCAAACCATTCCTTAGAAAATTTGTGTTAGTATTTTTTGATGATATACTAATCTACAACAAGTCTTGGAAGGATCATGTTGAACATGTTGACAGGGTGCTACAAATATTGGAGGAGAAACAATTATATGCAAAAAGATCCAAATGTTTCTTTGGAGTCCAGGACGTGGAATATTTGGGTCATATTGTATCTCATGAAGGAGTTAAGGTAGACCCTAGCAAAATTAAAGCCATTAGGGAATGGAAAATCCCCATATCCATATAGCATCTACGAGGATTTCTTGGGTTGACAGGGTATTATCGCAAGTTTGTTAAGAATTATGGGAGAATAGCAGCACCTCTAACAACATTATTGAAGAAAGATTCATTTTCATGGACTCCGGAAGCAACAAAGGCCTTTGAACATCTTAAAGAGGCAATGTGCCAAGCACCGGTCTTAGCTACACCGGACTTCACAAAAACCTTTATTGTGGAATGTGATGCTTCAGGAAATGGAATTGGTGATGTTCTAATGCAATATGAAAGACCCATTGCTTTTGAAAGTCGTCCAATCAAGGGAAAGTTTTTAAGCAAAGCTATTTATGAGAAGGAAATGTTGGCAATACTCCATGCACTTAAGAAATGGTGACCCTACCTAATGGGAAGACAATTCAAGGTAAAAACAGATCATGATAGCCTTGAATACTTTTTAGAACAAAGATTATCCTCTGAAGAGCAACAAAAGTGGGTCACAAAGATGTTGGGTTATGACTTTGAAATCATCTACAAAAAAGGGAAGCAAAATGTGGTGGCAGATGCACTCTCAAGAAAGGATGAGGATGTGGAAGCATTGTTGTGTGCCATTTCTATTATCCAACCAGATTGGATAAACGAAGCAAGGGAGGAATGGAAGAATGACGAAGAAGTGTGGGCACTTATTCGAAAGCTACAACAAGATTCCGGTACTTCTGATACAATTAGCTGGCAAAATGGTTCGTTATGGTTCAAAGATCGCTTATACCTCTGTAAGAATTCCTAGCTAAAACAAAAGATTCTTATGGAATTGCACACTTCTCCCTTAGGAGGGCACTTAGGATTTTTAAAAACTTACCACGGGGTTAAGAAGGAATTTTTTTGGGATGGCCTTAAATCAGATATTCAAAAGTTTGTGGCGGAATGTTTGGTTTGCCAAAAAAATAAAGTTGAAACAATTAAGACTTCGGGTCTATTACAACCTTTATCCATTCCAAGCCAACGTTGGGAGGAGGTTTCAATGGATTTTATCACAAGTTTACCCAAGTCTGAGGGAAAGAGTGTCATCATGGTGGTAGTTGACAGACTTACCAAGTATGCACACTTTTGTGCATTATCACATCCATTTAAAGCCAGTACAGTTTCTACTGCATTTATGGAAACAGTTCAAAAGCTACATGGAAACCCAAATATTATTGTAAGTGACAGAGATCCCATTTTCACTGGAAATTTTTGGACAGAATTATTTTCTTGTCTTGGTACTCAGTTAGCTCATAGCTCATCTTATCATCCTCAATCTGATGGGCAAACTGAGATAGTAAACAAATGTTTGGAAGGATATCTTCGTTGCTTTGTATCTGATAAACAGACACAATGGGTCAAATGGTTGCCTCTGGCTGAATGGTGGTATAACACTTCCCTCCATAAAGCAACAAAAATAACCCCATTTATGGCACTTTATGGGTATCAACCACCATCCATCACATCATATTTAAGAGAAAATTCTAAGGTTCAGGCAGTGGAACATCACATCGAACATCAACAACAAGTCCTCCAACTCTTAAAGGATAACCTCCTGTTGGCATAAAATAGAATGAAACAACAGGCAGATCAACATCGCAATGAAAGAAGTTTTGATGTAGGTGATTGGGTATTCCTACGGCTACAACCATATAAGAAAATGTCCCTAAAGAAAGCTAAGAAGGATAATAAATTATCACCAAAGTATTATGGTACGTACAAGGTGTTGCAAAAGATTGGTACTATGGCATACAAATTGGAGCTTCCTGCAGCTTCTCGATTGCACCCAATTTTCCATGTTTCATGTTTAAAGAAGGTTATAAGCGACAAGCTCCCAATTCAAACAATATTGCCAGAACTTGACGAGGAAGGAAAAATTATATTGGAAGCAGAAGCAGTCACAGAAACAAGAACTCGACAGCTACGAAATCGATCAATTTCAGAGTATCTTATCAAGTGGAAGAACTTATCCGCTGAACATTCCACATGGGAGGATGAGAATTTTATGCAGAAGTATCCAAAACTACTCAAGCATTGAGGACAACACTTCTTTGAAGGAGAGGGGCATGTTGGGTCCCTATAATACTAGTGATTACCCCATTACTATTGTAGTTACACCCCTTATTTATATTGTTGTGCCCCTATTACCCCCATATTGTTATTTCTGTGCCCCATAGAATCCCTCTATTGTTATTTTTGTGGCTTTATATTATTATTGTTAGGTCGGCTGGATTATATTGTGACTCCTTAGACTCCTATATATAGAAAGGAGGTTTTGTCATTTGAATCATCCAAGAATTGTTCATTTATGTAATGTAAAGGAGGTTGCCCCCTCGAAGAGGCTGAATTCTAAGGCGTTGATCTATCTTTTCTATCTTCTCTTGAGTTGTTTTCATAACATTTTCATTTGATTTACTTGGTCATTCGGTGAATTATCTCCTCCTATAGCAATTATGTTTCGCCTGTAGCACTTCTGTAGCATGTGTAAACTTGACCAAATTTGCTCCAAAAGCTTGGCTTTTGTCTCTTAGGCTTGAATCATAATCCCCAGGCTATAAATCCATTATTCAAGAAGAACAAACACCAATTAGAACATGTTTTTTTACAAAATATATTAGGCCTATTTATTTGAATTCATGCTCTTACGATTTCAATTACAAATTTTTGTTCTTACCTAGGATTAATTTTTTTCAAAGTAACATTTCCATTTATGCAATTAGTTTAGGCTTTGATTTCATGACATTCACTCCATTACATAATATCAACGAAATAAAGACACATTGTATGTTGCACATATAGTGCGGACACCTCTTAAGTTTGTATGAACCCCGGGTTGATAATTTACGTTGGTAGCCTTGGGAGTTGCAGCATTCTTGTTGCAATATTGGAGCTCATCACAACTCAAAGTTGCAACACTTATGACTGTAACTTAAAGTTGCAACATCTACACTCAGGCGCAATTGCAACAACTTCACTCGAGAGTTGCAACACCTATGTCTTCAGAGGGAATTGCAGTAGTTGTTGAGAGAGTTGCAACACCTATGCTTGTAAGTTACCTTTGTAGTATTTTTTCTTGTATACCACTGTTAATATAGAAAGATGATAATTTCGTGAAAATGCATAAGAATAAGCACTTAAATGACATATTAAGAGGATAATCATACTTTCACCAAAAATGCATCATTGTGGGTGAAAAAGGTATTAAGATGAGATGGAAATGGGAAAAAAAAATGGAAAAAAGGTATTGGACGGGTGCTAAAAAGATGCTAATTTTGGCACTCATCAATATGCATATCAATCTTGTAAATCTTGGGCTTTTGTTTGAGATTAATCTCAATCACAACAATATATTTTCATACGCAAATCCTCTCACTGTCTTCAATGAAGTATTTGGATACAATTAGGTTCAACAAATTTGAGGGTCCTCTACCATTGGAGCTATTTGACAAGGATTTGGATGCCATATCCCTTAATAACAACATGTTCCAATATGGAACCCCAATAAGTCTAGGTAACTCTCCTACTTTTATTGTGGTTCTTGCTAACAATAGTTTAATTAGATTCCCACCTCTTGGCATTGCTAAAATATCCAACACTCCCAATCAAATTCTACAGCTCAACAATAACATATTTGAATGTTTTCCATATAGGATTGGTTAGCTAGAGAAGTTGATAGTGTTTGATGTGAGCTTCCATAGTGTTTTTGGATATCTACCACTTAGGACATATAACTCTTTTTTTATATTTGCTAGTTTCTTTTTGGAGGTATCATACAGACTCCATGCATCTTTAACATCTTGAGCTTAAGAATATTTTATTTTATTTAAACCTTGCAATGATGCTTCTTCAACATCTTGAGCTTAAGAATAGTTTATTTTATTTAAACCTTACAATGAAAATATTATTTGTCTTGGTTTGTTTACCTTGCACTCCATAGGTGAATCATCAGGATCTTTTATTGTGAACCTATTATTTACCGAGCTTAAATAGAATGTGAAATGCCAAGCTTGACAAAAATCTATTAAAAATACAATAATAGTAAGAAACAATTGCAGATAACATAAAATAACACAAACGAGATTAATAACGGAGTTCACCTAGTATGGGTTATGCCTCCAAGTCCACTTCCAATGGAGTGGCCTCTTCCATTATGATGCAAATAACTCCAATTACATCAATTCCCCAATATCCAAAGCTTGCACTCTACTCTGCAACTTCACAAAAGGACTAAGAACCCCTCACAAAAACTCTCCTTTCAAAATTCTCCAAAAAGGCAAAAATTATATGACTTATCACATAAACAATGATATTCAAGCTACAAAATGACAAGGGCTCGACCTTTATACACAAGCACCCTTGTGTCGCGTTGTGGCAGTTCGTTTTGTATATATAGGCTTGGAGGGTCCACACCCCGGGGTTGAACCTACGGAGGTTGTAGCCCAACACATATATAAATGGAATCTTGTTTTAAATAACAAACCATATGTTAAAAACCTTGTTGTAACCATATATATATATGGTATACCATTTGAAAACTCGGCGCCTTGTATATAAATGTGAACTATAATATACCATGGCCACATTTTATATGGCCCACATGCACATTCGTTGGTCTTGCTATGCTATATATGTCATAGCGTATCCGTCGGTGCATGTTGTTATGTCCAATTTTGTGGCTCAGTAACAACATATGTGACACAATTGTTGGATTCGTTAGTGGATACATTGTATGTGTAAATATTTCCCAACATTTAACTAATACATTTTCCATATCATATAACCATAATTTGTAATATAATATTCCACCATGTGCTCATTTGTCAACCAATCGTTGTTGGAGGCTATACGAAGTGTTGAGAAATCTAGGGCATTAGCATAAGGGGATTTCTCTTTCATTAGTGACTACTTGTGAATGATTTTTACTTCTTTGGATTAGTATCTTCTTCACATTAGATTATTAGTGTTCTTCTACATCAAACAGTAACCAATGCATCAACATAAATAGATAAGAGACACAACATGTAGGTTATGAGCCAGGGCCAAAACCTCTCACTCTTTGAGAGGAAAACCCGCACAAATTCTTCTTATAGAGATTCCAATTGACGAATACCAAGACCAAGACCCTTGACCTAATAGCCTTTCCACGACAAGACACAAAATTTGTTGACAGTCAACCTTCTGCTTAACTCTTTCTCTTCCACTTTGACCTTCGATGAGCTGTAGATATATTAGAGATGATACCAAGACATAATAATTTAATGTCACCTAAATGTGACCACTGTAGCAACACTGAAATGCTTATCTTCTGAATTCATCACTGAATTATTTGACTGTGAGACAACACCCTTGTCACGCTTCTTCACTAAACTTATCACTACATTTTCTTTGACCTTGTCACTGTATATATCCTAACTGTGTTTATCCCTAGACAGACACCTGGAGTTATTTCTTCTTCTTATGATTCCAACCTGTTCCATTGTCTGTCCGAAGTCAAAGAGATATCTAACTTAACCTCTATTCTGTGATCTGACTTTTAGGAGAGGTCCAAGCTTCTCTTAATTGTGATCACCCTACTCAGAACTTGTTTTCCTTTTCCTTATTCAACCAAACTGTACATTGTGATATGACACCCAAAAATAGCCCCCAACAAAGATCTAAATATTGTACTCTTCACCGAAATTATCCGAACTTGCTACTGTTTTGTTCACCCGAATTTCAAAGAGGGATGTGAAGACTGTTTTTTGTTCTTCTGTGAGGAGCCTAGCCTCCTATATATAGTTTTTCGACCATTTATTAAGCTGACCTTACCATATTAATGGATATGTCATCTTGAATGAGTCGACATGAGTTATTTTCTCTTATTCAACACTGACTTGAAGAGTATAGTTTGTGCTTGTCATTGGAGGGCTTTCTTAGACATTTTATTGACTCATATATATTTACATATTCTCGAGAAGAACTCTTAATACATGACATTAATTCTTTGACCTTAATAACAAATCCAAAGGCTCTCAATGGTAGCCATATAAAATAAAATCACTTGCTCATGAGACCCATGAAGCAAGGCTTACAAAAATAATTTTATTGCATCATTTACAAAAGTCACAATTACATGTCATTATGAAGACTGAATCTAGTTACACTTTTCAACACTCCCTCTTAACTAGGTAGGTATTCATAATGGTACTTTGTCATTCTCAATCTGAATAATTTCTCATATGAAGAATTCAGATTTGTAACTATATAGCATCATATCAACCAACATTGTTATATAGCAAGGCCTTGACTAACAACTCTATCTCTCCACAAGATTAGAGCACAATGCTAACGAGACCAATGATTTATAGACATACTCATCACTGTATCTCTAAGAACATACCCCACCTGGGTTCACTCAGGATATGCTCCATAAGGACTATTCTTTTCTTGGACTCCCCAGTCCCACAAAGAATATTGGTCCTCCGACTACTCTTACTATTGGATGCCCTATCTCATCCTCAAAGAGCATCTGATTCTAAATGATTACACAATCCTACATTTTGTCTTCCCAGGTGAAGAATAGAACGACATGTATATCTCTCCTTTTTCAAACTAGGAGGATATATTCCATTAAAGGAATGTACTCATTCCTATCACAAAGGAATGTACCTAAGCTCCCTGATTAGGAATTTCCAAGTTTCTTCCAAGTAAGAGACTTCTTTTCAAGATCCCTCTTAACTGGGGACCTATCACAGCTTCTCATGTTGAGATAATGGAACAACCATCTACTTGAAGAGCTCCTTCCTTCAATGTCATGAATTTCTTCTTCATCAAGGAGTCTTCATATTTGGGGACTTCTACATAGGGCACAACTTATCCATCACTTTTTTCCATGAGTTATTCATGTTCTCAACTCATCAGAAAGTATTCCATATCATTTTCCATCTGGCTTTGCTTCATGTCATTCTACTTTCATGCCATATTTTCGGAGGCACATTACATCCTTCTATATGGTCTACTTAGAAGTCATTCACATATATTCCCTTTCACAGTCCTACATAAACCCAACCAGAGGTTAGTTCAAAAAAAATAATCAATGAACACTTCAAATCAGAGTTACCTTTGTAATGATCTTTCACCATGACATCTTCCTATAAGTATCATCATCCTACATGCATATTGACACATCTCCCACATATATTCATCGTCAAGGCTCTCTATCTTTTTCTGACTTCCATTAGAGTCTTCACATCCTTCTAGGAGATCTTCAAGTCAAATCTTCTTGTACTTTGGATGTTGAATGCTTTCTACCTTCGTTGCATATTATCACGATCTCTTCCAACATTTTCACATGCTTCATTCCCAGGGGCTTCCAATCAAAGTTCCTCAATCGTGTTCAACCACCTCATACTTCATATGAGGGCATATTATGTTGATTTCATCTAGTGTGACTCACGCCTTCCGACATTCTTTCATAAGAGGAGATTCCTTTTCTTTGATCATTCTTCTCAAAATAGTAGTGATCCTTGTTACCTAAAACCATACGACATAACTTTATAATATTAAATACAAGCATACATAACTTATTTACCTTTAGGTCATCTAGGCTTCTTTCAGCAGCTTCCTTGATTGAAAATATCTTCAACCCCTTGATCTACTTCATCTCTTATGTCATCATATCATCGTCCCATGAACTTCACAAGTTGGAGTTCCTGATGAAACACTTGCTTCCTTTCTAGATCGATGAATCCTTCAATGAGGATTCCATCTCGCATATCCTTATTCAACAAATGTTTCCCTTTTAAACTGATGTATGATGAGACTTGTCTTGGATGACTTCTTCCTTTGATTTTTCAATGAGGTCACCAAGAGCTATATCCTTTGACCATCAAATGTCCTTCATGTATCATATGGTGATGTCACTAGCTCTTGCTTCTAATGCTTCTCTTCCTTGGACTTCCTTCTTTCAACTTCCTCCGCTTCTTCGGTGAAATGGACTTCTTCTCTACACTTCCTTTTATTGTACTTCTTAAGCTAAGGACAATATTTCCTGTAATGTTCATAGTCTTTGCATCCATGACATTCAGTTATTCTTTTATTTTCTTTCTAAGAACCTGAATTTTCCAAAATTCCTTTCCTTCCAGCAAATGTTTGAGTCCTTAACCTTCCACACTTTTGCCCTCAACTTGTCTTCTTCTATCTTGCATAGAAATCACAAGTTGTCGAATGAGGTAACTTTCTTATCCCATGGATATCTGTTACCTTGATTATCAGTTAGTGCATTATAGATAAATGATGATTATCTTCTTTCCTAGATCTTGTAGATGAGATCTTATGAAGATATCCTTCATCCTTTGATACCTTTACTTTTTGTGTAGATCATATCTAAGTCATGTGACCTTATTTCCCACATCTTCAAAGAGTATTCTTACAATTTTATCATATACATCTCTTTGATGTCTCCAATATTGCTATATGAGGGGATCTTTCATAAGAATCCCTTTCCATGAATTCAAAGGAGACCTTTTAATATGTTCAATGACTTCACCTTCTTAGAGGACTATGTCTATCCTCCTTTTTCATGCAATGAATTTGACGACCTATCCAACTTATAGATCTCCTTGCAAACACAAATTCATTTTACCAAATTGATTAAAGAATTAAAAATACTTACTTGACGAATGAAGATGAAATCTTCACCTTGATCACTTTGATGATGGTTGAAGAAGATGTATTAGTGCTCCTTCTTGGATGATCTTCTTCCAAATGAAAAAGCCTTTCTTAAGTAGAGAAGGTTGCTCATTTTGATGAGAATGATTTGTTGCTTCCGTGGATGAACTTCTTCAATGACAAGGAGAGGATAGTTGCTTTCTTTATAACCTTGAAAATGATGACAATGCCTTCTCGCCTTCAATATACTTTGATTTCTCTTGTAGTGTAGATCAGAAATGCTTCTAGGGTTTCAATTTTCTCCAAGATGATGTGATCTTCATATTTAAAGTCCTTCGAGCTATCTTGCCTTATAGACAAATTGATGAGGGTCTTTGTGGCCTTTTGATGATGTCTATAGAAACAAAAACTTTACTATTGTAGACTACTTCTTCGCCCTAGGGTTTGATTCTTCAATGTAGATCTTGATCTTTTTCTTTGATAACCTTCAACTTATTTTGATGCCCTTCTTGAAACTTGATCCTTGAATGTCTCTTTGATGCCCTTCCTTTGACTTCAACACCTTAGCTCTGAAACCATGTTGAGAAATCTAGGGAATTAACATAAGGGGATTTTTATTTCATTAGTGACTGCTTGTGAATGCTTTTTACTTCTTTGGATTAATATCTTCTTCATGTTAGATTATTAATGTTCTTCTTCATCGAACAGTAACCAATGCATGAACACAAATAGACAAGAGATACAACATGTAGGCTATGATCTAGGGCCAAAACCTCTCACTCTTTGAGAGGAAAACCCGCACAAATTCTTCTTATAGAGATTCCAATTGACGAATACCAAGACCAAGACCCTTGACCTAATAGCCCTTACACTACAAGACACAAACTCTCTTGACAATCAACCTTCTTCTTGACTCCTTCTCTTCCACTTCAGCCTTCGATGAGTTGTAGATACATTAGAGATGATACCGAGACATAACAATTTAGTGTCACCAAAATGTGACCACTGTAGCAGCACTGAAATGCTTATCTTCTGAATTCATCACTGAACTCTTTGACTGTGAGACAACACCCTTATCACGCTTCTTCACCAAACTTATCACTGCATTTTCTTTGACCTTGTCAATGTATATATCTGAACTGTGTTTAGCCCTAGACAGAGACCCGAAGTTCTTTCTTCTTCTTATGATTGCAACCTATTCCATTGTTTGTCTGAAGTCAGATAGATATCTAACTTAACCTATGTTCTGTGATCCGACTTCTGGGAGACGTCCGAGCTTCTTTTAACTGTGATCACCCTACTCAGAACTTGTTGTCCTTTTCCTTATTCAACCAAACTCTACACTGTGATATGACACCTGAAAATATCCCTCAACAGATATTCGAATACTTTACTCTTCATCGAAATTATACGA
This sequence comes from Pinus tabuliformis, assembly GCA_031772625.1. Lineage (NCBI taxonomy): Eukaryota > Viridiplantae > Streptophyta > Pinopsida > Pinales > Pinaceae > Pinus > Pinus tabuliformis. The sequence continues at coordinate 1,015,549,384 of CM062816.1, read as the reverse complement.
ACTTGCTACTTTTCTGTTCACCCGAATTTCAGAGAGATACGTGAAGATTGTTTTTTGTTCTTCTGCGAGGAACCTAGCCTCCTATATATAGTTTTTCAACGATATATTAAGCTGACCTTACCATCCGAATGGATATGTCTCTTTGAGAGAGATGACATGAGTTATTTTCTCTAATTCAAGGCTAACTTGAAGAGGAGAGTTTGTGCTTGTCGTTGGAGGGCTTTAATAGACATTTTATTGACTCATATAAATTTACATATGCTCAAGAAGAGCTCTTCATACATGACATTAATTCTTTGACCTTAATAACAAATCCTAGGGCTCTCAATGGGAGCCACTTGAAATAAAATCACTTGCTCTTGAAACCCATGAAGCAAGGCTTACAAAAATAATTTTACTACATCATTTACAAAAGTCACAATTACATGTCATTATGAAGACCGAACCTAGGTCGTGGCCCGTGACCTCCCCATTTTGGACATGAAAATATGATCCAACTTACATATATATATATATATATATATATATATATATATATAAACGATCATGGTGCAGCTCATTGGTGGAATCATTGGTCACTTGCTTAGATGTCTTGCGTTCAAATCAATTCACTTGTTTGGTCTCGTGGACATCATTAAAAGCCATTTAATTTCATTTCAATCCTGTTGGTGCCGATTGGTTGAGCTAAACCCATATTTTGGCATTCATAGTGCCACAAGGCACCCAACCATTTTGGCGTTCACAGTGCCACATGGCACCACCAGATTGGACCACTTATCACCCTGTTAGCCACATATGTGTCCAATCATTCAGCTTGTAACACCACATGTCAACACTAGGTATTGCCATGTGTCACTATTTAGTCACTAGCACATCACTTTCAATCACTACGACTTGTCATTCATAGGTCCTGCCACATGTCACCCTGAGAGGCTATCGCGTGTCATGGTAGGTTGACTTTTTTTACCTGTTGCCATAAAACTTCAAAGTGAAATAACTTTCTCATACAAGCTCAGATCGACAAGATTCAAGTTGCATTAGAATCATCCCGTCGAGCTCTTCGACTTAACACTATTTCCATCGAATTTTAGGGAATTTTAATTTTAGGCCATCTTGGATCCTCCTAGATCAATCCTCCCCACTGGAAGCTTTTAGACCACCAAAATATAAACTACTCAGCAAATAGGTGAGGGTATTTCTCCCTCACTTTCCCTATCTCGATCCACCATGCCTTGCTTGGATTCATTCCCTTAAGACCCACTCGAAGATATTCCACATCTCCACAATATGAAGTCCTCGTCTTCCTGTCTAGAATGACATCTTCCTGCAACTTATCCAGATACTTAGGAGAAAAATCGTCAATGGAAGGAACTTGAACACTCATCCTGATCTATGATAATCAGTGATTCATACAGTTTCAAATTATTCACATTCATAATTGAATAAGGAAAGCATTAGTGCCAATCTTCTCCAAAATAGTAAATGGGCCATACCGGATTGGCTTGACCTTCTTACCTTAACTTGTTAACCTATCCCTGTTGATGTGAAACCAAACATAATCACCAACTTGGAAATGACAATCCATCTTGTGTTGGTCATGCCTAGCCTTGTATTGGGCTTGAATCTTCTCCAATTGTTCCTGCACTGCTTGATACACCATCTGGATCTTTTGAATGAATTTTAGGGCCTTATCTTCATCTCTTTGTTCATATGAATCAACATCCTTCCCAAAAACCAAATCCAATGGAGACTTCGGCAGGTACCCAAAACAAACTTCAAATGGATATCTTTGTGTAGATGAATGCAATGCTCAATTGTAGGCATGTTGCACATTTGTCTCTATCCCCAATTAGTGTTGCAAGTCTGGAAATGCTAACACTGGTGTGGTACTGGTATTTTCTTTCAAGGCATTAAAGGCTTTCTACTCCTTGTATCCCCACTGAAAGACATTTTGCACATTAACATGCTTGACATGTTCATCCGAAGTTTTTCTAAATACTAGAATATCATCTAGATAGACAATCACAAAGTCATCAATGAATGGATGAAAAACATCATTCATTACACACATAAAAGTTGTCGGGGTGTTGCAAAGCCCAAAGGCATCACTAACCATTCAAACAAACCTTTGCTTTCTTTTGAAAGTAGTTTTCCAAACATCATCTTCTATAATTTGAATATGATGATAACCACTTTGCAAGTTTATCTTAATAATGTAAATTGCATCGTTCAATTGATCTAACAAATCATCAATACAAGGAAGAGGGTATCGATTCTTTACCGTGATATTATTAAAACATGAAAGTCAACACACATTCGCTACGTACCATCCTTCTTTGATACCATCACAATGGCTGATCCACATGGATAGATATTAGGCCTGATTACTCCCTTCTCAAGTAACTCTTAAACTTGCTTATTAATCTCTGCACTTTCAATCACGAACATCCTGTACATTCCAATATTAGGAAGAGGGGCACCTTCTTGCAGATGAATCTCATGTTGTATTTCCCTCTTAAGAGGTAATCCTTTAGGTTCCTAAAAAATCTCATTGTAGTTAGAAATAAGTTTAACCAAATCATCTTTATGAGATGGATCACAACCCTTAAAAGCATCATATTTTCCAATATCCTTTGCTTTCACAACCAAAAGTACAAAATTCTTGCTAGCATTAATGAGTTTCTTCATTTGCCCTACATTGAAAAGTGATAAGTTAGTCACAATATACTCAAGCCCATCTTTGGTGAGGTGATATTTGTTCTCTTGTCTAAAGAATACGAATTTCCTACCATACAAATAAGGGCTTCCCGAAACAATTCCACAAATATCAAGAGGAACCACATCTAACTCAACATTATCAATAAATTTCGAAGTGATAGCAAATCTAAGTTTACATTGCTTTGTCACTTGCAAATTTGCATTATCGCAAACCCAACCGAGAGGATAGAGTTTCTTGAGGGGTGTCGTTTCTAATCCCAACTTCTTGATAATTGCTTCAGATGTCAAATTAACTTGGGAACCGATATCAAAAAAGAGTTTCTACTTTTGTATCCTTAATAATCACCCTTACATGAAAAAGCTCACTTCTTTTGCTTTCAACACTAGGAGACAAAATAAAAGAACTAAAACTACCATGAGCAGATGCTTTAACTTGTACTCCAACAACTGTGACCTAAGTTTCATCCCCTGAATCAAATCCCAAATCTTGCTACATTGTCGCAACAATTTTCTTTCCTTTACCTCCAAACCTTCTCTTAGGCCTTTGTTCGGGATTTAGCTTCCAATAGTGGGCATCGTCATACCCTTCCTTCTTACAATGAGAGCATGTTGCCTTTGCCTCTTCTTTCTTCACCAACGCAACTTTCTTGTTTTTCCTCTTTCCATTAGATTTTCCTTCAGCGAACTTGGATGGTTGCTTCTTCGCGAAATCATTTTGTGCACTCTTTCCCCTGGACTCTATATGAGTAGCTTGGACACATACTTCATCCAAATTAGTGGGATTAAATAAAATAAGAGTATGGCAAAGATAACTATGTAATGCACCAACATATTTCAAAAGTTTCTCTAGTGAATCTAATGGAATATTCAAAGTTAATGCTTTCTTCCTAAATTCTTCAGTAAAACTCTGCACACTTTGTCATTTTCCTTGTCTCAAATTTTCTCATTTCATAATTTCTTTATGAGTATAAGCTAACGAATAATACTTGTTTAATGCAGTAGTGAATTTCGACGATGAAAAAAGGAGCTTGCCATTCTTTTTACTGCCTTCTCAAAGTTTACTTTCCCACCAAAACTTTGTTACACCTTCAAGCCGAAGAGAGGATAATTGTATCTTTACCTCATCTTCAACAATATGATGAATATGGAAATAAACTTCTATATGTCGAATCCAATTATCCAATCATTATGCATTAAGCTCACCATTATACAGTGGTAAGTCGAACTTAACATCCAACTTCAACAATGGCTTCTTCGAAGCAATCTTCTTATGAGGAGATGGCAACGAAGACAAAGAAGAAGGAGGTGAAGAATGAGGAGGAGACAAAGGTCTTGAAGGAGGAGGAGAATATGGAGGAAGAAGGGTTGATCACCCTCATTCTTTACTTGATTGGTGCCTTCTCCTTTCTGAAGCTCTTTTTCTTTATAGAGCTCTTCCACCTTTGACTGCAATGTAGCGAATACCTGGAGAAAATTTGATTCTGATTTAAAAGGATTCTCTCATCTTAATGAATCCATCTCTCCTCTTTGAGTGAAGCTCCTTGAACCAATTTCAATATTATAAGATTCAAGTTCACCTTCTCCCTTCTTAAGCTTAGACCTGGTAATCATTCACACTCAAAAACCAAAATCAAACTAGCTCAACATGCTTTGATACCAAACTTGATTAGGATCGTTTATCGCAAGCCTATGATTTATCGGGCTTAAATAGAATGTAAAATACCAAGATTGACAAAAGGCTATTAAAAATACAATAACATAGAGAAACAACTACAAATAACATAAAATAACACAAATGAGATTGATAATAAAGTTCATCGAGTGTGAGCTGCACCTCCAGGTGGCCTCTTCAATTATGATGCAAATAACTCCAATTACATTGATTCCTCAATCTTTAAAGCTTACACTCTACTTTATAGCGTCACAAAATAACTCTAAAAACCCCTCACAGAAACTCTCCTTTCAAAATTTTCCAAAAACGATAAAAATTTCTATGACATAAACAATAATAATCACACTACAAAATTACAAAGACTCAACTTTTTTATACAAACACACACTTCTGTGCAGTGGCAATTTGTTTTGTATATATAAGCTTGGAGGGTTCGCACCCTGGGTTGCAGCCCAACACATATATAAATGGCATTTTAATTTAAATAACAAACCATATGTTAAAAACCTTGTTGTAACCCTATATAAATATGGTATACTATTTGCAAACTCGGTGACTTGTATATAAATGTGAACTATAATATACCGTGGCCACATTTTGTATGGCCCACATGCACGTTTATTGGTTTCACTATGCTATATATATCATACCTCCATTTCTGGATCGTCGCCCCCCTCTATGATTCGTTCGAGTTTAGGAATGTACATGGGTTGTTGTAGTCAAGCCTCATCTACTTGTCTTATGGATGAATCCAACCTCCATTTCTGGATGAGACTATGTTTTTCGATTTCTGAAATGTCTGCATATTTTTTCCTTTGAATGAGCAAATACGGAGATTCTCAAGCAGAATGAGCTCAAACTATTTCAATTTTAAAACAAAAAGTTTGTTGATTCAGATTGTGGAATTCTACAACAAGTAAAGAATTTGTCACTTTGTAGCTCAGGACTCCTTTCAGCGACAACATATAGTCTCACTCTTCAGCAAACGTGCCCTGCAGGCCAGCGAGAAAATGGGGAAGGATAGGGCCCTTCTAGTTCTGGTTGCCTTTTGTTGTTAGCAACCTTGTCTGATACACTCAGAGACTTTCTCATTCGGCCTTGCAAAGTTGGTTTACTCAAATAATATTCTTCGTCAAGTTTTTTGAATGCAGGTAACAGGCAGATCCTATAAGAATGATGGTAACAGGCAGCGTGAATAGGTGGGCAAGCAAAGGACAGGGTTTTTTTAGCACAGTGGATAGGTAGCGTGAACAGGGGTTCGTGAGCACAGAGCAGTGAGGTAGTTAACTTCTAAGTAAGTAAACGTTTAGAACATGGAAAACGCTCAGAAGAGCCAAGGTGTAAAGAGCAAGCAAATTTCAGATTTTGTGGAAACAAATCATTTGGGTCAAGTCAAAATTACTTCAATAGACAAAACAGGAAGGTGGATTTGGGTAAATGCAAAGCAGTATGAGGGCATTTTAAGGCGTAGGATTTCTCGCCTTAAATGGGGACAAATGAGAAGAAAATCAATCAAGATCAAGAAAAAGAAAAAGAAAATAAATAAGAGAAACGAAAATAAAGAAGAATCAATCATTTACAGTCCCACATCTACTCCTCTTACTTGGTCATTAGATCTATATGTCCAAGAACTTATGAAGGTCAGAACAAGGCTAGAGATTTTGGAAGTCAGAGAACAGGAAAGAGACCGCAAAATTTTAGAGATCACAGTTACAAGCCAATGTCTAATGGAAGGTAATAGAATTTTAAAAGAACAGGTAACAATGTTATAAGAGGCTCTAGAGACAGGAAAACAAGAATGGCAAAACATGAAAGAAGTAATAACAACAAACAAATATGTGACAATTTCTAAACAAACTCAAGTAGATACAGAGGTATCTCAGCAAACAGAGATTTCCAAAGAGAAGGCAAAAATGAACAGTGGGAAAGATAGTCCAAAAGAAATCAAAGCTAGAGCTGAAGATGCTAATGGTTACATAAGGACAGAGGAAAAATAAGATGTAAGTGATTGCAGAGCACAGGAAATAGAACAAAAAGAAATACAGGACAGAAAAACAAACTTTATTATCAGGGGAATAAGAGATTATGGGGAGAATGAAAGTACTCTCAATTTGCCAAGAGACTTTATGAAAGAGAAACTATATTGGAAAGGGAAAATTTTCTAATCAAGAAGGGTTGGGAGGATATGTGAAGAGAGGCCTCGACCCATAAAAGTCACCATGGCAAGCGTACAAGAAAAACGACAGCTTTTGGGCAAAAAGAAACTCTTGAAAGGCTCATACTTCTTCCTCGATGAAGATTTAACCAAAAAACAACAAGAGGAGAGAAGGGATGAAGTGGAGAAAATTAGAACAGCAAGAAATGAAGGGAAAAGGGCATGGTTGTACAATGGGAAAGTCGTTATTGTAGTGTTTGGGCCTCCAGGCAAATCAGGGCAGCAAGCTGACAGTAAAGAAAAAACAGAGAATTCAATAATAGAGATGAAAACAACAAGAGCAGCATGGAAAAAAAGGGGTGAAGACTCAAATTTGAGTCTTATGTGCCAAACTGCGTAGCAGTCAAATCCTACCCAGGTCTACATAAGTTTAGTTTGTTGGAATTGTAGAGGTTACCCTTGGGGGAGGGGACCCGGGTTAGGGCCTATTACGGAAGGTAGAGACATAATTTGTCTCACGGAAACTCATGAGCACGATGGTTGCAAAACTCCTGTGTTTGACAATTATTTGAAGTTGGCAGTTTGGAACAAGGTAGCAGAAAATGGCAAAGGGTATGGGCGAATACTAGTTTTAGTGAAAGAAAAAGAAGGTCGTCGCATTCAGTTAATTAAAGAAGATGAAAATTAACAATATTTATGGTTGAAAATATCAGAGAATGAGAATCACATAAGAATTGCAGCATGTTATTTTTCCCCTCAAGTCTTAAAAACTTACAAAAATAAGGGGCTTGACAGCAAGGATCCATATGCAGCTTTAAAACAAGATATTGCCGCGTACTCTCAGCAGGGAGAACTTCTTTTAGTGGGAGATTTCAATGCTAGAACAACAAATAATCAATCTAGCATCCTTTGTTGCAAAGAGGATAACAATCCTATTTGGCTCACTGAAGAGGAGAATCCCCAATGGGTGAGGTGTTCAAAAGATGATAGAGTTAGCAATCATTTTGGAGATAAGTTGCTTACACTGTGTGGGGCTTTCAACTTAATGATTTGCAATGGTATAGATAGATGGAAAAGGTCTGGGAACTTCACTTGCAACTCATACAATGGGGCAAGCGTCGTTGACTATGTGATGTGTTCACAAAGCTTAATAGAAAAGATAGATGAAGTTAGTATTGGAGAGCATATTTGGGACTTAAAATCAGACCATAACCCAATTTTTATAAGGTAATCATGGTTAGAAGAAAGGAAGCATATGAGGAAAACCCAATGCTCTCGACAATCACTATCAAGGGGTAAAATTCTTATAACACAAGAAAATGGTACTATCTTCAAGACAATGTTAGAGAGATTAATTCAGAAAGATAAAACTGGTTTCAAATGCTTCAGCAGCCATGAGTTAACAAATATAATCCAAAGTGCACTTGAGAAGTGCAAAAGAGCAAAAAATAGGAAATCAAAATCAAATTGCTTTCTTGTAAATGCTTGGTTTGATGAGGAATGCAAAATGGCAAGGAGAACCTTGAAAAAGGTAGGAAAAGAGAAGATGAATGTAAAGTTATATAAGCATATACTAAAAAGGAAAAAAGATGAGTCCATGCAAACAAGGAGAGAAGAGTTAATATATTTAAGCAAGAGTAATCCAAAGCTTTTTTGGCAGGGACTGCAACCAAGGAAGAAGCAAATTGAAAATAATATTACAACCAATCAATGGTTTGAATATGCAAGGAAACTCTATGAGAAAGAATCTGAGGCAGAGTCCCCCCTAGGATCAACACAAATTCAAAGCTCTTCACATTACAGGAGGTGGAGAATGGAATTAAGAAGCTGAAAACAGGAAAGGCAAAGGACTTGGTTGAACTTCAAGCAGAGTATCTAAAATGGGGAATGAACGCTCTTGCACCACACATCATGAAAATATTCAACAACATCATTCAGTAAGGATTCCCAAGAGACTGGACAACTAGCCTAGCAATACCCCTTTTTAAAAGTGGAGACATTAATAATCCATCCAACTATAGAACAATTATGATCAATCCTTTGTTTGCAAATCTTTTTGGCAGCATGGTAGAAGACAGAATTAGCAAGTGGGCAGAAGTAAAAGAAAAGAGGGCAAGAGGACAAGCGGGTTTTAGGTTGAAACATTCTACAGTGGATCATGGCATCACGTTGAGACACATTGTTGAAAAGGTTTGGGAGGACAAAGAAGAAGTATTTTGACGCTTTGTTGACTTCATAAAAGCATTTGACACAGTCCCTAGGGATAAATTATGGCGTAGAATGGAAGAACTTGACATTCTTGTGCATTATATAGCCGTTGTCCATAGACTTAATGAAGAAGTGAAAGTCAAAATTAGAACCTCAGCAGGTATTTCAGAAAGCTTTAGAAGTGACATTAGAGTCAAGCAAGGTTGCCCTCTATCCCGCACTCTTTTTGGTCTATATATTGATAAATTGGAAGAGTGGCTAAATCTACAAGGTGGAGATGGTGTTCGGTTGGGGGAGTTTATGATAAAGCTTCTTTTATATGCTGATGATATTGTATTGATTTCTAAATCGGCCCATGGATTGCAAATGCACTTATATGCCCTTGAGCATGTTTGTAGAGCAGTGGGAATGCAAGTCAATACTAGCAAGACCAAAATAATGATTTTTTCTAATAAAAGGAAGCAGAGACATCATACTTTCTTCTTTCAAGACAACATTCTTGAAGAAGTAAATGAGTACAAGTACCTTGGAATTGATTTCAACAACAAACTCAATTGGGAGGAATGCACAAAGAAGAGAATTTTAGGAGGGTGGAAAGCATTATATGCTCTTCAAAACAGATGTAGAGAGGTAGAGTTATGGGATTGGAAAATGATTAAAGTGCTTTTTGGACTCCTATTTTGTCTAGTGATGCTATATGGGTGTGATTGTGGGCTAGCAACACTCCCATCTCAAAATGGAAACAAATTGAGAAAATCCAAAAATGCTTGATCATGAGCAAGTTTAAAATAGAAAGTTCGGTACCTTATGAGATAATGTTGATCAAAACAAGAGCAACTTCCATTGAAGCAATTGCTATGGTGCGGCTCATAAGATACCTAAAAAGAATTGAACAAATGAGAGTAGGTAGATGGCATAATGTTATCTTCAATGAAGGCATCAGTGAAAGAAAGAAGACATGGATGAAACAAAACTACACATGGATGAAAAAATGGAATATCTACCTCAATGCCTATCCCACAAATAGCAAGGAGCTAAAGGATTTTGCTATGGAGAAGTTTCGTAAAAAGGTATGGGGAAAAGAGTTGGGTAGAAAGAAGAAATATTACATTGAGGAATTCAAACCTACGTGTGATTTACAACAAAAAGAGTTCATTGGAGCTATCATTTCGTGGAGGGCAAAGGTTCTTATTACTCAATTAAGGACCAACTCACATCAACTTCGGTGCGAAACAGGACGGTGGAAAAGGCCTAAAGAAGCTTGGGAAGAAAGGGTGTGTACATTTTGCACGTCTGGGGCTGTGGAATCGAAAAAACATTTCATTTTGGAATGTGATGCATTCAAACACATCAGAGAAAGTTATGAGAACATGTTAGCATCAATTTCTTGCCATTGTCTTTTTAGCAAGGGGATTGTTGGAAGGTTGGGTCAGCTCATCATCAATTTGAATCGGAAAAGGACTGAATTGCAAAGAGTGAAAAACATGGAACTAATGGTCTCATAGACTATTTTTAGTCTTGTGGACCTTAAAATATCATTTCATTTCATTTCATATATTTAAACTTTATAATAAACCGTCGGTGCATGTTGTTAACTTGTTATGTCTAATCCCGTGGCTCGGTAACAATATATGCAACGAAGCTGTTGGATTTGTTAGTGGATATACTGTATGTGTAAACCTTGCCCAACATTTAACCAATGCATTTGCCATATCATGTAACCATACTCCATTATATAATATTCCACCACGTGCTCATTTGTGAACCAATCGTTGTTGGAGGCTATACGGAGGTGGCAGCCTCCCCATTTTGGACATGCGGATATGATCCAACTTAAATATATGTCGCTTATTCATTCAAATGATCGTGAAGTGGTTCATTGGTGGAGTCGATGGTCGCTCTTTCGAAGGTCTTGAGCTCAAATCTTATTGGTGTTGATTTGTTGAACTAAACCCATATTTTGGCATTCAGACTGCCACATGACGCTTTTTGATTGGGCCACGTGATACCACTAGATTGGATCACTTCTGATTTGTTGAACTAAGCTCATATTTTGGCATTTAGACTGCCACATGATGCCCTTTGATTGGGCCACATGGCACCACTAGATTGGACCACTTCTCATCTTGTCAGCCACATATGTGTCTAGTCATCCAACTTGGACCACTTTTCACCCTGCCACATGACACCCTTTGATTAGCCCATGTGGAATGACTAGATTGGACCACTTCTCATCATGTCAGCCACATATGTGTCTAGTCATCCAACCTAGACCACTTCTCACCTTGCCACATAACGCCCTTTGATTGGGTCACGTGGCACCACTAGATTGAACCACTTCTCATCCTATAAGCCACATATGTGTCTAGTCATCCAACCTAGACCACTTCTCACCTTGTTAGTCACATGTGTCTAGTTATCCAACCTCTAATGCCACATGTCAACACTAGGTACTGCCATGTGTCACTATTTGGTCACTTCCATGTCACCTTCAATCATCTGGCATTTAGGCTGACACATGGCGCCCTCTGATTGGGCCATGTGGCACCACCAGATTGGACCACTTCTCACCATGTCAACTACATAAGTGTCTAGTCATCCAACCTTGACCACTTCTCACCCTGTCAGCCGTGTTTATTCATCCAACCTGGACCACTTTTCATCCCGTCAACCACATATGTGTCTATTCATCCAACCTGTAATGCCACATGCCAACATTAGGTACTGCCATGTTTCACTAGTTGGTCACTGCCACATCACCTTCAATCATCTGGCATTTAGGTTGCCACATGGCACCCTCTGATTGGGCCACGTGGCACCACCAGATTGGACCACTTCTCACCCTGTCGGCCACATATGTGTCTAGTCATCTAACTTGGACCACTTCTCACCATCTCAACGACATATGTGTCTAGTCATCCAACCTATAATGCCACATGTCAACACTAGGTACTGTCATGTGCCACTAGTTGGTCACTGCCACGTCACCTTCAATCATCTAGGGATTGAATTCCACCAGAAGCTCAGTTGGGAGACTTGTAGGGCAAAAAGAATTCAAGGAGGATGGAGAATATCATACTTACTCCAAAATAGGTGTATAAAAGGTGAACCTTTTGGTGGATTAAGTATGAGATTGGAAAACCAAGAAAACCCTTTTTGGTTTGTTGGTTACGCCGGTTGTTCTCTACGATTGTGAGGTATGGGAAAGTAGCATGCCAACTTGCAGTTGGAGGCAATTGGAAATAATACATAAACAACTAATTACTATCAATCTTAGAGTTAAAGCCACAGTCCCATATGTAATCCTTTTGGCTGAAGCAGGTACTTTTCTATTCGAGGCAACAACGATAATCAGGTTAATAAGCTATTTAAATAAGGCTAAAAACATGGATAACCAACGTTGGCCTAAGATAGCTATGGAAGAGGGATTAGATCTTAGGAAGAAAAATTGGATGAAGCAAAACAAAAGGTGGTTGAGTAAGTGGAATACCAAGCTGCATGAATGTCCTAGCACCAACGAAGAAATAAAAAAAAAATTGTGATGGAAAAGTTTAGGACTGCAATGTGGAGCAATCACAATGGACGTAAAAAAGCATACTACATCAAAGAGTTCAATCCAACTTGTGATCGTGGTGAGAAAACATATTTAGGAGCATGTATTAAAGGAAAATCAAGGCGCTAGTGGCACGGTTGAGGATAGGGTCACATCACCTTAGATGTGAGACTGGTAGGTGGAAGATCCCCAAGGAAGTGTGGGAAGAGAGAACTTGCATTTTCTGCGATAAGGATGTGGTGGGTACGGAATGGCACTTTGTCATGGAGTGTGCAGCCTATAAGGATATCCTCATGTAGTACAAAAACAACCTAAAGGTTAACAACCTGTGCCATCTATTTGACGAAGAGAAAAACAATCAGATTGCTAGCCTTCTAGTCAAGACTCATAGAAGAAGATCTGACATCGAAAGGAATATGAACATGAGTTAAGGTCATTATTCTCTTGGTCCCTTAGGTTGCTCAACCTCGTGGACATCATTAAAATCATTCATAAATTCATTCATTCATTCATCCATTCATCACGGCCACGTGTTATCTGTAGGTCCCGCCACGTGTCAGCCTGAGACGCTACCTAGTGTCATGGTAGGGTGACTTTTTTTACTTGTTGTCACAAAACTTCAAAGTGCGATAAATTTCTCATACGGACTCGAATCAATGCGATTCAAGTTGTGTTGGAATCGTCTCCCTGAGCTCTTTGACTTGGTGCTATTTCCATCAAAATTTGAGGACTTTTAATTTTAGGTCATTCTGGATCCTCCTAGATTAGTGAATGTTTATCACGACTTTTTTATGAACTCGGGAATTATTTTAATCCCAATATAGGAGACATTTTTTCAAAATAAGATTTATTGTAGGCCTATAAAGAAGAGTCTCAAATAGGTGGTAGACTAGTTAGGCATTGGCAATGTCATGGACCTATAAAGTAATTGTGCACTCAACAAGTGAAATACATGTTTTTTATATCTTTGGATTTGTTTTGATCCCAATCTATGAGATAATTATCAAAGGAAGGTTTATTGTAGGTTGAAAAGTATGGTTATAAGAGGAAGATGGAGTAATAGCTACGCAGTGGTAATCTATAAGAAATATAGAGAAAATATTTGAATGAATGTACCCTACAAGGATAGAATAAGCCCAACAACTTATAGATTTTAGGTCTTGTCTGCTTTAATTGGATGACAAACCTGAGTATGAGATTAACGGATATTCATTGAGAGAAGGAAGTAATGGTGCCAATGGGTCTTATCCCGAGGCTCTTAGTACTATGAACTATCAAAGCTATGGTTAATGTTTTTTTGTTTGATTGCACATCATTTGTGTCCACTAGTTGTACTAGGTTTCTTAAGAAAATACAGAATGAATACCACACACCTATACATAATAAAATATCATTGAAATTAGGGGATAAGTCAAGGATATTATAGTTGTAAAAATCACCTTAAAAGCATCTTTAGATGAAAAATGTTGGAATAGAGTTGGAAGAATTTGTAGAGTGCAGTAAAATTAGCATACTCCTACTTGGATTGATCAAACTTAATTGGAAAAGGTGCTTTCTAAAACAATATAGTAACTAAACACTAAAAACATTGATAGTTCAAATGGAATGGGTGTCATTCTATTATTAGGAACTGTCGGAAGAATGGATTTAAGTAAAGCCTTACATGATATGAAATATAGCATGTTGAGGCCAAATATGTGGTTGTTATATTTGGAGAGCCTCATCTGCAAGGCATTATTGGCATGCCAATGGCAAGACCTCCAATGTTTCTAAGAAGCAACCCTCCAAAATAATGGGCTTGAGGGTTATCCATAAACCAATGGATCTTATGGGAATTATTGGACCTCGTGGTTTTCTAGATAGAGGATGAGATTTAACTGTCATCTTATTATGCAAAGGCCACTAATAGGACCATCTCATGGTTTAGTTCCACCTCCTCAGTCTTCTAAAACAAGGATAGAAGAAGATGGCATTAAAGATATTGAAGCATGGACTGAGAAAAAATCATTTAGGGAGGTGTAGAAGCCCACGACAAGTGATGAAGATAATTATCTAATACACTAACAAACATAAATTCAAAGACTACAATGACCTTGTATGCATTAAGGTACCAACAACTTCTACTCTTAGATGAATCATTTCATAACAATTTTCTTATTCATAAACCTTCCCCCATTTGTACGTTATCTTAGATTATAGGATTCACAAAATTCAACTCTCATATTCATTCATTTGTGTGTCAAAAGAAATAAAATATCTAAAATTAAACATGAGATGAACACATGTCATACCTAGAAATCATTATTAACATTCTATAAAGATTACAATAACACCACAACAATTTGAATTGCACTAGAAGTCGTCAAACTACAACAAAGTGGAAATCATTTCAACAATTTTGCTATTTTATATTAAGTAGCTTCTCTAAAAAAAATAAACTCCACATTAAGATGTTACATGTGTCATGACATGTGGCTACATGGAAAAATCTACCTCCATGTATTCATCAATAACTAAATCTTCCTTATCAAGTTTACGAATTAGCAAACCTGATGATCTAGGTGGATATTGTTGGCCACTTTCCTATTCCACTTGGATCCCCGCCACTATTTCTTTCAGTTTCCTTAATTGTAGCATAATTTACTATTTTTGGCATCTTTTCGAGACCGAAACTTCCGGAGTTGTTTTGAGGCCCTAAACAACATTTTTTTTTGGAAAACAGGCAAACCCATTGCCATTAACAAGGGTATGTAGTAGAAAGTTTCATTCCTCGGATATATATTTCTAATAAGGTAGCGTATGCATCAAATGAAGATCGTATGCCAAAGTTATGACCCTGGGAAGTTGATGTATCAACTAACCCCAACAGGGCCCCCAAACTTTTAGCGCTTCATCTCTTAGGGTTAGGTTATTGGATGTTTAGGGTTTTCCATTGTTTCTCAATAATAGAAACACCTACGAACCTCATTGTAACACCATTCAGAAGGCATGTATCTGCCACATCTCTTCTCAGAGATAAATACCATTACCCGAGCTAGTTTATTTCCATTATGCATGTAAATAATTTTTCAGTGTTTGTTATTAATGAATTGAAGTTTCAGTTTTCATTGTAGCTTTGTGTTTTTGTTGAAACTTGTATTTCATTTTGTTCCTACATAAAACTGGATCACCTAAATCTCATTCCAATGAAAAATAACATTTCATGGGACCACTTTTACCAAATAAATATATGTAAATGATAAAATGGTGATTCAAGCATGGGTCCATTATATAAGAATTGTAAAATATAATTGTAAATAACTTTGCTTTGAGTTGAAACACCTCAAAATAAATAAATGGTTTTCTAACAACCATGTTTGCAGTAATTTACTTCTTAGAGAGTGTTTTTTCCACTCTAAACCTAAACTCTAATTTCTTGCAAACCAGACTTATATCATACAAAATAATACTGTGCCTTATAATTTCCATTAGAAAACTACCTTATTATAATGTTTAGAATGCTCAACTTTGCTACGTGTTTTCCTTATGCATCATATGTTTCCAATATCTTTTTTTCAAGAGAATTTACTGTAAACAAAATACTATATATGTATTATGGATAATCCTTAAGATTGGAATATAAGTGCAATCACTAGAATATTAGGAAAAGCAACAACCAAAACCAAGCAAACTCCATAATAACAATGAAAAAGCTGATTTTTACTAAGCCATTTTGTAGGAAAAGCTAAGAGTTGAACATGATTTAAAAGTAAAAGGGCATTTGGTAGAGTGAGCTCCATTCCAAGCTTTATAAAGTACATTATTACCAATTATCATGCATGTTAGTCAAAATAAGGGTGGTAGGAGATGGTGATAGCAGGTGACAACTTTGAGAGAGCTAGTGAAGCGAGGAGGGCTTGTAGGTAGTTGCAGCACTAGCAATGCCCTCTGCAGACCCCCTCTGACACACTCTAATAGGACCCAACACCACAAGTTTCCGCAAAAACATGCAAGCCTCCCTATCAGGCAGGAATTCATTTTTTTCTTGAGACAACATGCGTTAAACTTGAACCTCCAGCACATGATGAAACCTCTAGAAATGCTCACACAATGCATGCACAAGATCACGATTTCCAAAGGAAGTCTTAGATAAACAACGTTCAATATTTTTTCCGTAATGGCCAGGTAACTCAAGAATTACCGCACAAAGGCATCTAAGGTAACTCTATTTAACTATGGAAGAAATCTTACTTGACTATTTTGAGGACCCTCCTGAGGGTATTTCCATTTTTACATCACCACCTCCTAACCCTCGAAAGAAGCAACAAACCCTCAACGACTTGCAAGGCATGGATAAGTTGAAGGCGTATCTACCCCTCCATAGTAGTGAGATGGACTGTCAACAAGAGAGGGGAACATGCCTGACAAATCTGGTGGTGGATGTAGTTGGATCGGGTTTTCCCTCGGGCATCACCAATCCTAATGTTGGTTAGAACTCAAATATATCCCTTGCCTCCTCCTATGTTAAGTCTAGGACACCACCTTTCTCTTCATTGAATGATTGAGCAACTATTTACCAGAACTTATCTCAACTGGATGTATTTTTCCTTGGTGATCATTGCTCAGATGCAACCTGTTATCTCAACCATGAAATTTTCCCCTTTGTTTGGTCTTTTCCTAAAGAGAGACGACCTTCGAGCTTTTCTAGCCCACTACCTATGTTTCCCATCTTCTCATCCATTAGTGCCATCCCTCTTTCAAATCCCTCCTCCAGTGGCCCTACCCTCCCACTCTCATTGGCATCCCTCCCCTTTCTCCATCTTCTCTTGATATAGGGTTCCAATAGACCCTGTCGTCTCCATCTAGTTTGATCTATGCTAATCAGGTGAGCGTAGCCCTTATATCAACTAGTTTTATTGACACCTTGAATTTACTGAAACCCTTCCTTTCGCCTCGCTCCTCCCATTTCTTCTTCTGTTTTTCATCCAATGACCCTTTCATCCCTCGTGTAGGACCGAACTCAAGAGTTGACCAAAGATCTAAACCCCCTCTCTCGAATTCCTCTCCCATCCCCCCCTTTGAGCCAGTAGATGCTTCAAAAATAAATGTGCATATCTTTGTAAAAAAACGTATTGGATCAAAACCAATGATGGTAGGGGAGGACGTTGAAATCCATAAAATACTCCATATGTCCAATCACACCTTGGTTGGTTGCGGTAGGTGAAGGTGCTTCATCCAATCTTATTTAGAGGATCGAGTCAAGAAGGAATGGGGGATCCATATTAAACAGATGCCAAAAATCCATTCACTAGTCAAAGGTTGGTTCACCTTGATCTTTGCGGATAAGGAGGAGGCATCTTGGGCTCTCATGAAACCTTGACACATTAACTCTACCCCTCTTCTTCTCAAATGATGAAACCCCCTCTTTGACACCAACAAGAAACAAATGAAAAAATTCTTGTATGGATTTGCATGCTAGGATTACCAATGATATTCTAGAAAAAAAAAAAGTGTTTTATCTACAATTGGTTCAAACCTAGGCGAGCTTCTGATAGTAGATATGCCCTTTATGCAAACCAAAGAATTCAAGGTGGCAAGGGTTCTAATGTTGTCTGACATCCAAGCAATATTATGGGGCTAAAATGAGATAATATATAAGGGGGCGAAATACACACATACACTAGACTACGAGGGTTTTCCTTTCAAGTGCAGGTGATGTCATGATTATGACCATAATGTCTGTCAATATAGGTTATCTTTCAATAACAGACAACGATTTGAGAAAGCACCGCAAGACCCTCGAAGTGAACCAACCCCCATGGTAGAAGACCTTATCCCGCGTCCCACACTAGCTATTAATTCTAGGGACACAATGATGGTATCCCCATTGAAATATCCACCATGACCAAGGTCATAACAAAATTTCCAGGTGCAAAAGGCCAAGCTCGTGAACGCTCCCTTAGGTTAGGATACAACTACCTCTTCAATGGAACTGACATCACTCTCATATACTCTACCTTTTATTCCTCCCTCTACTACTTTGGCTTATAATTCTATTTGTTTAGGGGTTAATGCTTGAGGTTGGGAACACTCTGGGGTTATAACATTTGTTGGACCTTCCATAACCCATCCAGTATTGAGTTATGTAGCTTGTTCTCTCCCTATTCTGGCCCCTCCATAAAAAAAAAATTGACCCCTCTCACTACTAAAGATTCCTCATCTTTATCGAGGTCATCTGAACCCCATTATTTCTTTTTCCTGTGCGTAACTAACCCCTCTTCCCCTCCAGAAGGCCTATGCTATAATCCTCTTGATATCTCTACTGGAAAAAGGTAGAGGTTGTCGGTCCAAATTGGTACTTGCTTAGAATAAAGCCCTGGTCAATATGGCATCAGGGTGTCAACTCTCAATTGATGGGGTTCTTAGAGAAATAAATTCCCCCAAAGGGGTTACCAAATGATCTTTCTCTCCCTCAATTACAGGGGCCTATCTAGCCCTGAAAAATAATAGGCTCTGCGATAGCTTGTCGAACTTGAAGGAGCTGTCATTCTCATTCTTCAAGAAACCTTGGGAGAGGGGGATCTAATCTCTAGCATTCTACGAATAATCCTACCCAGATGGAAATTCATATGTACAGATCCTCAAGGATGTTCTGGTGGCCAAGAGATAGAGTTGAACTCTCAATTTGTAAAAGCCCTAAATTTCTAGGGGATGGACTCAATCATCAACCTCAAATTAAACTTTGTGGAGCTCAATCAAGATCTCCTCATCTTCAATATATATTCTCCCCCCTACCCCCCATAATAAAATCCCTTTCTGGGATTCTTTATCTCTGAAATCATTTATGGTCGAGGCCAATATTATCATTAGAGGGGGCCTAAACTTCTCTATAGATGAACCAAATCACAATCTCATTAACATACACCCACCTAATGCAACAAGCTTATACCCACCTAACGTAACAAAAGAATAGGGGAGGACCAAATTGTAAAACGCATTGGTCACTTTATATTGGTTGAGCATCTGATAGACAATATTCCTCTTATAAAACAATGGGTCAGTGAGGGTGGTGGCTCATACCACTCCCCGATCATTCTTGAAATCAAAGTCACGGAAAAAACCCCCTAGCCCTTTCAAATTCAACTATACTTGGCTTACATATGAGAGTTTCACTAAGCTAGTGAAAGAAACCTAGAGATCCTTCGACTCCCTGTCACAAGTTTCAACAAGAAGACAATTTGCACAAAATCTCAAATTTATGAAGGAAGGAACTATTAAATGGTTGGTCGAAAAAAGGAATAGGGACTCTAAGGAACTCCATGAAGTGGAAGTTGATCTAAAATCAATATCAGAAGACCCATCAAAAGGTTGTGACTTAGAGGAATCAAAGGAAAACCTATTTTGCCTTGAAGGGAGGAAGATAAAACTCTTGGTCGACATTGAGGCTCCTAAAGACTCAAAATTCAACCCATATGGTTAGAGGAAGGTGATGAGAACACCAAGTTTTTTCCAGAATTTCACCAAAGGGAGGAAAATGAGCAACACAATTTGGAAGCTAAGGGATCCTTAAGGGAATTATGTTTCCTCTTTTTAGAACCTTGTTGCTCTAGGGACAAATTATTTTAGCTCTCTTTTCAAAGAACCCTAGAGGGCATCCATTGTTGAGGTAGTCAAATTGGCCTTGTTCTTCCCAAGTTTCATGGTACCAAACGACAATGAGAAATTGATGGAACTAGTAACATTTGATGAGCTCAAGAAGGTCTTGAGTGGATTCCAAAAGGACAAGAGCCCAGGACCAGATGGGTGGTTGATTCAATTCTCCTGGGTGCTCTTTGAAATCATAGGCAATGATCTCCTCAGAGTCATTGAAGTATCCATATCTTTTGGTCACACCCCTGCCTCTTTCAACTCTATGTTCCTTGCCTTAATCCCTAAATCCAATGAACCCTCTTCATTCGATGATTTCTGATCCATCTCTCTCTATAATTGCATCTATAAAATTATAGTCAAAACTATAGCCCTTCAACTCAAACCCATCCTTTCCAAATCTATCTCCGAGGCACAATTCGAATCCATAAAGCCATTGGTGTTACCTAAGAAGGCATTCATAGCCTCAAACAACGTCGTCTGAAAGAAGCCATCCTAAAAATTGGCCTTTCAAAAGCCTTCAACTGAGTCAATTGGTTATACATTTGACTTCTTCTCACCCATATTGGCTTCATAATTGACTTTATCAATTGGATTATGAGTTGCATCTCCACTACTTCTTTTGCAATCCTCATCAATGGTTTTGCATCTCCTTTATTAAAATCCGAACATGGATTAATGCAAGGTAGCCCTCTATCCCCCCTTCTCTTTCTCTTGGTGGAAGAAGGCCTTAGCAGATACCTGGAAGAAGCTCGCATAAGGAATGGCCTTATGGGTCCCACTCTTCACATCACCCACTACCTTTTTGTTGATGACATCCTTATTTTTAGTTATGGTTCCTTAAGCAATGCTCATTTAATCAAAGAAGCTCTTTCTCTTTTTTAGGCAGGCACGAGAATGGTAATCAATATCAAAAAATCAACCATCACTCCTTTCGGTCTAATTGAAAGCGAGTTGAGGTCCTATTTACACTTTTTTCCTTTCAATTAGGCCAATCTAGAGAATGGACTAAAATACCTTAGGTTCCTCGTAAAACCCAAATTTTACACTATTACATACTAGAAATGGATCTTAACCAAGATTGAAAAGAGGCTCAAAGCCTGAAGCATGATATGGTTATCAAGGGCGAGGCGATTAGTCCTATTTAAATCAGTGTCAGATACCATTCTAGTTTACTGGATGTGACTCTCCTAGATTCTGAAAGGCACCCTCACCAAAATCCGGAAACTATGCTATAAATTCCTTTGGGAAGGAATCTCAGAGTAGTACACCTTCCCCTTGGTCAAATGGTCCAAAATTGTCATGCCTAAGGTGTGGGTGGGGGCGCTGAAACAACTTCCTTATTCATGTTAAGTATTGGTAGCTGAAGCAGATTAGAGGATGATCTCTTCTCAAAGTCTATGAACTTCTGTGATCTACAAGAAATACATTTTTCCTCTAGCCCTAGAGGACTAGATAAAAAACTCCAACAAAAATAGACCAAACACCTTTATCATATGGATTGCCATTATCAACGCTTTCCCCCTCAATGAAAATGGTCTTGCATGGAAATTTGGAGTAGGCACTAGCCTATGACTAGGCATTGATCCTTGGGCTAGAAGTAACGAAGGTCATCGCCTCTTGAAGGATCTAATTGCAATACTTCACTCAAAGTGGATATACACTCTCAACCAGGCTATGACACCCCATTCAAATCCCCATAGAGACCAAAAATAGATTTTAGGCAACCAGTTGAACTTACCAAGACATTTCAAAAGAACCTGGTCAACCTTCACTCGAGCCTTACAAGAGTCACACATCCGCATAACTAAGGACCCTGATGATCTAGACTGGACTCAAATTGAGCCCCTGACCCCCAGGGGTTGTGGTGGTGTCACCTCTTGAAGCTTAAATTCCTAGCCAAATCTAGTCTTTTCGTGTGTGCGCTCTAGAAAACAAAATCCCCACATGGGATTTTCTACACAAAAGACAAAAACAAGAAGTGCCAAACTGGTGCAACCTATGCAAATCAGTGGAGGAATCAATGAACCACCTTCTGATCAAATTTTTCTATACCAAAAACCTCTGGTGTTTTCTTTCTTCAAAGATGGTTTAAGCATGTAAGTGGGAAGGCTTAAATCTTATGGTAGCATGGGAAGCATGGGTCACTAACAAGGGAACAAGAGACTTCATTGTCCTCCATCTCCTATCTAGCTGGGGTATTTGGCTAGCAAGAAACAAGGTTATTTTAAATGACAAACTGATTCCTTCTAAAACCACAGCTGCTCAATCTCTCACTATCTTGGATCTTATGCCTAAGCCATCCTATGCTTCTCGCATAAAAAAATGCCCCCCATCCTCAAATCAACAAAAACAGGCCCTAGGAATTTTTTGATGGGGCTACACAAAGAAAACCTAAATTATGCGGAGGTGGATTTTTCCTACACATTGACGACAACTACTCTTATCATATGAAAATGGGGCTTGGATAAGGGTCAAATAACTATGTAGATTTCTTGCCACTTAAGTTGTTATCGGTCTTTTTTTTGGAAAATAGCATCACTTCTCTTCAAATTTACGGGGATTCACATCTCATCATCAACTAAACTAAAGGATTGAATAGATGGTATAACCTCAGGCTTCAACCTCTTTTATATGACAAATCTCTTTTCAAATTAGCTTTCTCATCTTTCATTATTTCTCACATTTACAGGGAACACATCACATGTGCAGACACCCTCTCTAAGGAGGTTGTTCTATTGGCTCGCGAAACATGGGAAATAATAGAACACCTCAAAGGAGAGGCCTATGAGGTCTATCGCAAGCCATTCATCGAGGAAGAGAACATAGATTGAAGATGTGAACAAACAATTTTAAATTTTTTGTTATTGGCATTAATATTTATCATTTTAAACATCTAAACCATCAAAGAGGTTGGTCACACAACCCAACTTATATATATTTACAAACATTTTAGGAGATCACTTCTCATATGACACTTATTTCAGCACAGTTTTAAGACGATATTTTTTGGTTTTTGCCAATATGAATTGTAATAAAAAAACACCATCAACACCTCTCGTTTTTTGAAGCTTATAAACTATCAAATAAATACATGCATGACATGTATCACCAAATTGTAATTTTGTTTTCTAACGATAATAAAATTACACTTTTTTTTAGGAAAAAAACAAGCATGTTATAGACATTATGTATGAGACAAACTTTAATGAACTCTTATCCTACTCTGTAGTAATCTCAAAATAGGCATTAAATAACGTAATGAAAGAACTAAATTAAGGCATTAATGCATGAGTAATGACATAGCAGTGAAATAAGGATGCCAGTACACGCACCAGATTCCAATATTTATGAAAAGTAATACACTTGAAATCTCAATATTGCTGAAAATTTCATTTTTTTGTGTTTGAAACTCATGTTTGACTTTTAATTAATGTGTAAATTTTAAAAATAATTTACAAAGTTTACTCAAGTTTTGAAAAAATTTAACAATTATGATTTATAAAAAAAAATTGTGGCTATGTGTGTGTGTGTGTGTGTGTGTGTGTGTGTGTATAATGTGAAATCATTTTATATATAGATTCACCTTTATATAATATTGACATATATAATCTATTCAATAAAAAAAAAACATCTAAAATTATTATGCCACGACTTAAATAATATATTTTTAAATTATAATAGGAAATCTTTAACAAAATCTCTTTTAAGTCTCACCACTAGGACTCCAATGCTATTGCAACATCTACAAAAAAAACCAACAAACACATTTATGATATTCTATCACTTCCTATGTCAATATAGATATATTTTTGAAAATGCAATTTAAGTTCTTCCTCTAAACTCTTATTGCATTTGAGTCCCTTCCTACATTAATACAACCTTGATAATTTGATTTCTAATTGGAACTAATATTATAGTTTCAATTTTACATTTATTGTCTATCTAATCTATTAACAACTTAAAGTCTCTCAATACTCATAAATATTTTTCTATTATTTTTTTCATAAAAATATAAAATGCCTAAAACTTAGCTATTCATTTAATAACAACATATTTCAAAATAATATAATGTATTGATAAGAAAAACAATGTCCCTCTGTTATAAATCTTTATAGCTCTTTGGCATCCCCCTAAGTCAACATGCTTTTTCATAGTTAATTATGTGTTCCTTTAATATATTATAATGTTTTTATTTCAAACATTTTTACCTACCTTAATAGATTGCTTGATTTTATGATATTAAATGTTTTTCTTTCAAATATTTTTACCTACCTTTAATAGTTTGTTTGATTTTATGGGCAACTTGTGTAGGAGTCATATAAGGCCTTGAAATATCAAGTTGTCAAATAATGCAAGATAAATACTTATAAGCATTTGTAGATGCATTAGTTATTTAAGAATATAGAGAGCAAACAAAAGTCAATTGATGCCATTTGTTGTGGAAATTTTTGTTATAAATTATTTTAATGCAAAATAGAAATTTCATTGTTTTAACTAAACACTTTTGAATTTTAACTTTGTGAATTCAACTATAAAATATCCCTACTTAAAAACTTTAACAATTCTATTTGTTTTAATATTTTGAAAATTTGTTTTAATATTCTAAAGTAGAAACCTAAATTCAAAAGTTGAAGAAGATCTAAACTATTATAATGTTGCCTACAAAATGTAACCTTGCAAATCACAAGTTTTAATAATTAAAAAAATTTAAGATCTGTATGCATGGGCATGAAGGGAATTTTTATCTTAGATACAATAAGTTATACTATCAATTATGTTTTACATAAGAAGCAGGTACTAAGCAACAACGCTGCATATTACACTTGTTTATGCAAGTATTAAGTATTGATTGTGTCTTGTTGTTTGTTAGACATTAAAGTGAAACATAATTGGACATAAGCCAATATTCTTCTTATTTTGTATATATATATATATGGGGCATGATATTCATTAAATTTGATTAGAAGTCATTTAATGATATTTTGTGTTTCTATATATATTGAGTATTTTTTTCAAATCGTAACTAAAATGAGCCTAGGTCAAGGAAAACCTGTCTATTGGATAAAAGAACGATCTACCCACAATGAGATGTTATTACCAGGATTGTGTGAAGCTTAGTCGAGTTTGGATGCCCCTTGGAATATTTTAATTCCCCCAAATTAGATTTTCATTCTCAACCCCTCCCCATGAGGTTTGAAACTAAAACCTAGTTGAGCCGAGAGGCTCATTCTACAGCCCAGTGTGATGTGTAATGTTGTTCGTCCGTCATCAAAGTTGAAGTTTTACTCATGTCGCCACCACAAAAATAAATAAATAAATAAAAATAAATAAATAAATCTAAAAATCTAAAAAAAAAACTATATAAAACATTTAAATAATGTAGACTCATAAAAAATTTGCATGTGAAAAAATTAGATCCCTCTTGGCTCATGTTAGATCTATATTTAAAATAAATCTATGCTAGTAAAAACTAAATCCCACTCAAACCAACTAATCTATACCTTATAAATTCTATATATATAATATAATAAATAAATAAACATTTACATTATACAATAAATATTATATATTAAAATATATACCCGTCAAATAATTCTAGATAAAATAATATATATCTCATATATAACATCACTGCTATGTTTCTTAGTCCTTATTGATAACGAAATCATTTTTTAATTATTAGTGGTTACTCTTAAGATCTCAATTTTTTTTTTTTACAAATTTTTCATCTCTATCCTATAATAATTAGAAATTTTGTATCTAACCCATTTTAAATTCTCCCCCTTTCCCTATATAAAGTGGTTTCTCTTATTAGATTACAAGACTCGTAATGTAGCAATCGTTATTATTTGTCATCGTTTATTTTATACGATATATCATTTTTTATTTTTATTAATAACTAATATAATTTTTTTGGAAACTGTGGAAGTGAATATTAAAGATGAAGAAGTTAAATTTTGATTATGGTTAAATTTTATTATTTGTAAATATATTGAATGTAAAATTAACAATTTATTTAAAATAAGTGTCGCAAAGTAGTTGAGTGCCAACCAATTATGTTATAAATTATGTTGTAGAAAAAATTGCATAAAACATTATAACTCGCAGTAAATTAATAGAAACTAATAGGTAAAGCTTTGACATGAAGTAATAAATTGAGATGTCTACCTCTACAATTTTACTCCTACATAACTCCTAAATAAATAATGGTGGGAAGTAACTCTTGGTGTGTATATATATATGAACTATTTTTAAATATACTACATGAATATTTAAAAATCATCTAATATTATTACAATAATATCCAGAAATTATGAGATAAAATATGTGACGGAGCTATCAACATGGCATTAGATTGTCAATAAGACCTTGAAATTATGGTCCAACAAACATTTGAAAATAGTGTTTTTAATAATATTTAAAAAATATTTATTTTTCAAAATCAAACATTATAAATTATATTGGTCAATGTAAAATTATTTAAATAGTTATGCAAACCAATAATAATATGTGTTTAGAAAGATAAACCATGTAGTCCACTACTAAGGTAAGATATTTGTAACATATCAAATGTATTGCAAACTTGTTTACCTCCCACATGTATTGCAAAACAATTTGTTCACCATGCTGAACTTTGAATTTCTTTTATTTTGTATTTTACAATTTGTTGTATTTAACACTAGCACTTCTACCATACTTATAATACTCAATATAAATCTAATTGTTTCCTCTCGTTTCATTTACATTAGTTTTTAACGAATAAAATCTTCATAACTATCATATCTTAACTTTTTTAATAAAAATTATTAAAATCAAATCAATTATATATATGCATTCCATAAATCATAAAATTAAATAAATTATTACCTAAATAGGTGTGTCTATTTTGGAATAAGGTTCCAGAATTTAAATTCAATTATCAAAAAGCAATAGATAAATGGTAGGTATTTAATGTATTTAGCATTTACATAATATCCACAAAATATTTATGTCCATAGGCATGTCTATTTTGGAACAGGGCTTCAAGAATTTTAATTTAGTTATCAATAATTTTGATTTAGTTGAATGGTAGGGATTTAACCTCCATAAAATATTCTAGAATATTCTTAACAATATACACAAATCAAAGGCTGAGATTTATTTTAAAAGTAGTTATGTATTTTTTATCTTTTAATTAAATACATTAATTAAAAAAATGGCGATTAAACAAGTGTGATACGGAATGAGTTATGGTTTTTTGGGCATATGGTATTGATAAGTCATGTTGTTGGGATCATGCTGTTATAAAAAGGCATATTTATCAATTAAGACTTTTCATGATAAAGTGGGGTTGAATCTCCATTGTTAAGAATCTTGTCACGTGTCTTTTAAAAATGTTTATATGTGTTTAACTTGTATATTATTTTTTTGTTATTAATAATAATAATAATTTTAAATAAACTTATAATTTAGTTAATTTTCATGATATTTCTAATTTTAGCAACTCAAGTAAGTGTTTTGATGCTTATTATAGATTCATGCATATGGGTATTTGTTAGTCATTAATTTATATGGATGTGTTAGTTTTAGTAGTAGTTGACATAGAGGATTGATATTTATTTCAAAAATAGCTATTTTATTTTTTATTTTCAATTTAATTTTAAAATATTATATATATGTGTGTGTGGTTTTTTGGACATGTGGTATTGAAAAACCATGGTATTGGCCTATAATATTATAACATACCTTATTTATAAGTTAAGTATCTCCATATTAAAATGAGGGTGAATGTCCATGGTAAAAAATCTTGTTACATGTATGTTTTTTTTAATGTATTAGTTTATATATTAATTCCCTTTATAACTAATAATAATAATAATAATAGTTTAAAATGAAGAAATAATTTTATTTTATTTTGTAATTTTTTTATTTTTTTTATTTGAGCAATGTAAGATGTATCATGAAATAAATGTTTTGATGCCTATCCGTATTTACCAACCATTCCATAAGTTTGAGGACATAATATTATAAGTTTATCATTTGATTTTTTTAGTAAATAAAAAATTAATTTATAAATAAAATAGAAGAAAAGAACTATTATTTTGAATAAAAAAATATTTATTCTATTTATATATTTATATAATGTTATATGTTTTTTTGGTTATTTAAGTTAATTATAATAATAATAATAAATATTTAATAATACTAAATTAAATTTATATTGATTATTAAAATTTATAATATTTTAAATAAAAAAAAGTTACCAATTTAAAATTAATTAATTAATGAAATTAAACATTTCTAAAAAAAAATGGTCGACATATATCAAGGAATTAAACTAAATATAAAATATGTATAAAAGATAAACATTGCAAAAAGCTAAATCTATTAAGGATCTTTCCACTTCAAACCTTACAACCAATGTCTGAAGTAAGGTAAAAAAAAAATTGAATGTTTATTTGCATAGTCAATGTCTCAAAATTAGACACTACACAACCATCTAAATTTACAATATCAATTGAATTTTTTTACACAATCATGTGAATTTACAACAACAATTGATTTTTTTTTTATGGTTTCACCTTGAGCCAGGTTTCATTTCCATTGTATAATTTTATGTCATTTTGAGATCTCGAGTTTATTGTGGGACTCTCTCCCATTTTTCTATTTGAGGAAAGCTACCTAGTTCTCTTAGAAAATAAACTTTTTTATATTTATATATTTATTTGTAGATTAGAAAGTGGATGAGGGGTAAAGGGCATATAGTCCTCCACTTTGGTTGTTGTTACATTTATGCAATGGTAAGTGATACAATTTTGTAATGTGCGTTATTGTCCTCTCGTTATGGTTTTATTTGATTGTTGACTTTTAATATTTAACATATAGGGAAAAATGGTAACCTCTTTATATTGTTTGGAAACCAGGAGGTTGATTGAAATGTGAATGGCCAGAGTGGAGTGAAGAATAAATATGATATCATAACTTAGTTTAAACTTAGCTTACATAGAAGTAATGCGGGTGTTTAGGTTTATTGGTAGCTACTTGATAAGAAGGTTGTTGGATTCCTCTTGGATACCCAAAAAAAAAGACTTAGTATATTTAGGCTTGAGACAAAGGTGAATTTACTTAATTTAAATCTATAAATACAATTGATTTTCTATTAAAGTTAATATTCACGTTTAAAAAGTGAAAATCAATATTTGTAATGAAAAAATGTAAAAGTTTGGATTGCAGAGAAGAAGAACTCTATACCAAATCAATTGGGCTAGAACCATAGATGATTTGGCTTAATTTTATCTATTTTCCATTAAGGTTCATATTTACATTTAAAGATGAACATCAATATTTGCAATAAAAAAAATTAAATATTCACAAATAGAAAATTAAATTACGATAACTAAAGTATTAATCAATCAACAATTAGTCTTTAAAAGCGATCCTTTAACATCTATCCATACATGAGATGTAAATAAACTAGCAATTGCACCACATGTTGCAAAGGAAACATCGTAAGGTGATAAAGTAGGAAAGAGTAGCATAAAAGTCATCACAAGCAACAAATGTGAGATAAAGAGAAAGTGAGGGGCAGATCCATAAAGTATCACCTCCCAAAGCCTAAAGCAGTCAAAATGTCAGGAGTTCATGGCAGCCAAGAAGAAACAGAGAACCAGAGAAGCTAATTAAGCCATGAAAGAAATTAAAGAACTCCTAAAACAAGAAAGAAATGATTCACCTATTGTATCACATCTGCCAGATATAAATTTGAGCAACAAATCTGGAATCAATATCAGGCAATCAGGGACAAAATGTTTCTGGACCAGGGAGAAAGAACACTAATCATAGAAGAGAATCCTAGACTAGATCCAATAGAGGAGCATTTTTGTCAATGTAACAATTCTCTTTTGCCCTTCATGGGCCCTTTGCTCATATCACATGGGAATCACGTCAACAATCATAATTATTGAATAAAAATCTATATAACCCCATCAACCATGGTAATACCAACTTTGCCTTACTGAAAAGAATATTGAGCTTAGGAGCATACAATGATGTAGACATGATTCTTAAGCATATTGAACAACTTTAAAACTGGGTAAAACAATTTGCACAAAATTCATGATAACATTGGTATCTAATGTAGTCTGTTTTTCTTAGTACTAATTAGATGAATATGGATCAATGTATTGCATTATTTAGTTCAATTATAAATGGATCAATATATTTATGCTTACCTTATTGAATATGAATTTGAATTATATAGATATATATATTGAAAAAAAAGTATATACCAAAACGTCTCTCTATTCCCCTAAATTTTCCTAAAGTATGAAGGTACTCCTACACGTCCCGCCTATGCATCTCCCTGCATTGGCTTCCCAATCTCGGAGTCTTGGTGGAACATTGCTAATAACAACTAAAACCCTAACTTTTATAACCTAAGTTACTAAGGTGACTTTATTACAAATATAAGCCTTACATTCTAACACCAAAAAGTGGGACATTCGAATGCCCACTGCAATGAATTTTCAAGACAAAACATCAAAGCTACAAACTCTTTAGCAATTTATCAAAGATTTCTTCTATATATCAATGTGGAAAAAAGGTCAAATCACCATTGAGTTTTAATTTCTTAGCACATTTTTTGTTTTTATTTCATGTTTATCATTTCTTGCCTTTAACTTAGAGATAAGGACCCCTCTATCCCCCCATCCCCCATGGGGTGTCTCCACATGTCCCCATAGTGCATTTTCCCACTCCCACATCCCCACATCCTAGAAACATAGTGAAACATTGATATGATATTCAAATGAGGATTAGAAAGCAATGCTAGAAAAAAAATGAGACGAGCTCGGATTAGGTAGTAATGCTAGAAAAAAAAATAAGACAAGAGCGCAAAGAGAATACCAAATGGATCTATGAAGATTTGAAACATCTGGATTTTGAAAATTGTAATCACAAGGCTCTAATAGCAACTTGTGCAAGTTCAAGAATGAAATGTGAGAAAGCAATGAAAACAAAAATACTAACATGAAATCACACAATTACAACAAATACAAGTGTTTATTACCCCTAACAATAACAAACTCTGCTATACATTACATGTATGTATAATATTACATAGGAAACAAAATTGGTATATATATAGATTGAAGGAAAATTTTAAAAGAAGAAAAGCTAAAAGCTATTTACAATATCCAATCCATGTATGGCATCATGCACACCTTTGACTTCAACCATGATGTCGCAACCAAAACCCTGACCTAAATGTCACATATGGTATTTTAAAACTAACAAAAGAACAATATATAATGGTGTTGTCCCTTAAATCACACATAACAACGATCATGAAAATTAAGACGCATCACAACATGAAACACACCACATCCCTGTGAGTACCCTTGCATTAGTAAAAAAATTGATAGTTTACGATATAAGCACCCCATGTGACCATCCAATGTGCCCCATCCAAATGTCTTCCCATTGCACAAATTCCTTCTTTTCAAGAATCCAAAAAAAATAAAATCATTATTTGATTCTTAGTTTACAAAATTGAGTATATTATCTCACTCATAGTTCACAAAGTTAAAAACATTATCCAATTGATATTGTAAAAGGTTAAATGCATTATCATGGTTACAAATAAATTGTTTTGAGCTTTTAAAATGATGCCCCTAAAACTACTCTAGCCCCTTTCACAATATGACCAACCCTTGAACCAAAGTGGGCAGAGTTGAAGTTATATTACACAATGATTAAGTTTTTTTAACTATAAACCCTACTTTCAACTAAAATTTACTTTACACTATTTAAACTAAATTTCAACAAAAATATTATTTTAGATTAAAAAAATACTAAAAAATCATGTAACTTATGGGGTTTCTTTACATTTCTTCACTTTCTAAAGATGTGTCCCCAAAAAAAATTTACAAATTTGTTAGTGTGCATGATACCATTATATTTGAAATCATCTTTACTTGGCTCTATAACTTTCTCCCAATTTTGCGTAAATATAAACATAAATGTACATATAGTCCCATTACAAATTGGCAAAATCAAAATCAAATATCTTTAAAACTATATAACCTAAAAATTTGTAAAAATAATAAGATGCAATACTTAAATCATTCTTTTCGAAAGGTATTTTTAGAATTTTTAAACTTAAGAAAATTGTAAAATTAAGTGGAATCTACACTATATTTTTTAATACAATACATTAAAAAATGTGAAACAGTCTTACAATATATGTAGATTATCATACCAAAATTATTTGTCCTAAAGAAAAAATCTAAACTTCAAAACAATGGGATCCACAAACATCATTATTCATTCTAACATGTTCAAGAATATGTTGTCAACAAATATAAAAATCTAAACTTGAAAACAATGGGATCCACAAACATCATTATCCATTCTAACATGTTCAAGGATATGTGGTCAACAAATATCAAAGGGACTTGTTAAATGTTAATTAAAAATATCACAAAAATCTAATGAATAGAAAACCAAATGAATTCCCTACAAGTCATCTTCTTATTGCAAATTGAAATTTCAAATGTGAAATTCCAAATTAAAATATAATGTGTAAGGGTAAAACTAAATTTAATGTTTCTTGTTCACCTCAACAAAATAGAGTAGCAAAGAGGAAAGCCTTGGTTGAAAGCAAATGGTGCATGCATATGCACACTTATGGGACAAGAAGCATAAGATGTTGTATGATAAACAATATAGCAAGTGCATCATAAACAATTATAACTCAATTTTAAAAGTATTGAGTTTATACTCCTATGTCAATGGGAGCTCAAAACATAAAACCTCAACATATAAAAATAGGTGTTAAACATTGAATCAAAAGAATTATGAAAAATCATCTCCCAAATACCAAAAGTAACACCACAAATAGCCCTTGAAAAAATGTGAACATAGTGTTTATAATGCTTGATTATTTTAAGTTAGATTTCTTCAAAATGGAATATCAACATACCTTTGTATTGGACGTATATCAACATACCTTCCTATTGGACGTTTAGCAGGGCTTTCCTGTGAACAAAACGCACCTGTGTTCATTGTTGAATCAAACACTCAAACACTGATAGAATGCTAGGGTTTTGTTTTATATTGAACTTTTTTAATGTTCATGAACAGGCTCACAAAGCGTGGAAGGAACTAGAAGGCTACATAAAGAGTCTAGCTCATGTTGAAGTCATATTTGAAAATTCTAAGAGAGGGGATGCGGCCATTGCACAAGACAGGAACTTTGGGACTTTTGGGACCAAAAGTTGACTCTATAGATTTCTACAATGAGAAGATTAAGGATATGTCATCCAAGCTGGAAACAAAACAAAAGATTACACTGATAGAGAAATAGGTTGCAACAACCTTTATAATTTTCAACAACAGCCTGTTGCAGCAGCTACATCTCAGCTTGTGCAGTCACAGCTCACAGATAGATGCACTGTAATGGCTGCTCCTGAGCCTCGTCAAATACTATGGAAAAGCCTTGCCATGACCTTCTATAAGAAAAACTTAAAATCATCCTTGAAGCTTACTTGCCTCAACTTGCTTTGCTTGTCTTTCTGGCTTTCTTGCCCACAATTCTCATGATTCTCTCCAAGGCTGAAGGGATTCCTTCAGAAAGCCATGCAGTGAGAGCTTCCTCTGGAAAGTATTTTTACTTTATCGTGTTCAATGTTTTCCTGGGAGTTACATTAGGTGGCACCTTGTTTGAGTCCCTCAAGGAGATTGAAAAGCAACCTAACTCAATCGTTACGCTGCTTGGCAATTCTATTCCTCCCAATGCTACCTTCTTCATTAGTTTTATTGCGCTCAAGTAAGCTAGGTTTCCTTTTCCTTCCAATTTAATGAATTTGTTTTCTAGTTTTCAGTCTCTAAAAGAATTCGTTGTTGGTTTGCTATGGATGAGATGGGTTTTGTTCTTCAGGTCTTTATGTCTAATTTCCTTCATATGTTAATTGTCCTTTTAAACAGGATTTAGGCTATGGGCTTGAACTTTCTCGCTTGGTGTCGCTAGTGATATACCATATCAAGAGGAAATTTCTTTGTAAGACTGAAGCAGAGGTGGAAGAGGCTTGGGCTCCTGGTGGTTTTGGCTATGCTACCAGAGTTACAAATGACATGTTAGTTATCACCATTGCTTTATGCTATTCTGTTATTGCTCCCATGATCCTTCCTTTTCCCTTCGTGTACTTCATTGTGGGATGGTTTGTGCTTCAGAATTAGGTGACACTTTCTCTCTGTCTCACAACTTCCTTTGTTTTTAACAAATGGAAATGGTGCCCCCAAATTCCATATGAACCAGACTTGTGATAATAAGAGAAGCTAAGGAATGGGTTGAGGCTCATATATGCATTGCTGCTCACCACGCCGAAATTATTTGCTGGCCACAATGAACAATCCAACAGCCACAATTGAGAAGACAACACCTGCAACAACAACTCCAATGATCAAAATTGCTGAGATTTTTTTCCTTGTAGAAGCGGCAGGAGCAGAACCAAATTGCCCAGTAGTATAGAGACCAGGGTTTCCTATAGGTTGTATCAATAATTATCAAACCTTTTGGAGAATTTGGAAATTTTGGAAGGACACCTGTTAATCTATTGTTTGAAACGTTCAACAATGTAAGACTGCCCATAGCTATCAAGGAACTGGGAACTTCTCCAGTCAAATTATTGTTGGAAAGATCCAAAATTTCTAGCGTGATCAAAGTGGAAAGAGAACTTGGGATTTCCCCCAGTAGAGAATTGCAGTTGAGATTGAGTTGAATTTGCAACTTCAGCGCAAAAACCGGACATATGAAGCGCAGTGAAACTACTCCCATTGGTAGTGAAATTCACACCACTCCATCCACATGGGTTATCAGACTTTGCAATCATCCATGAGGGTATGTAGGACGACAGGTTTTTCATCACCTGTCTTTGTTGGTTATCGATAAAATTCCAGAATCCAAACATGAAAGAATGAACAGGAGACTGAGAAAGGGAGAACATCTCCAACAATGCCTCATTTTTCACAACAAATAAATGAAGAATGTGTGCAATCCCTGCGCAAGAAAGCACAACGATCGTGTTTGGAAAATCAGCCAAAATTGGAAAACATAATGAAGAAACCAGGCGTATAACCATATTTAAATGGCAGTAAGGGGAAGATGGTCTGTTTGTAAAGGGACAAGTATAGTCGTTACAAACTGCGGCGTAATCACCAGAGGTGGTTAGTCCCTAATTCTTGCAAGAGGTTCCATGGCCTGTGATGATCCAACGATGCAAATTTTTCTAATCGTCTAACACAAAAATCGACAGCTCAGTACAGGACATGATGACACAGAAGCGAGTTGGTCTCAGAGGGAAATGCCTTACGGCGTAAATATCACAACATGTTTCTTCTAACAACATTGTGCATGTTTAAACCGATAATTATCGATCATGTCAAAATAATTACCACGTTACTATGATCATTCTCACACCAGCACATGTTCATATCCAAAGGAAACCACTACAACCATTCATTTCATTTAAAGGATACTAGCAACTTATCTTTGCTTTTCATGCATGTAATTAGATAAAAACTTATTCAAAGAGAGTTAGCCCCTATGCTTCTTCTTTGTGCATGTAACTAAGTAATCTTTCCAATACAATAGATATTATTATAATACATAAAAATACATGCCTCTTCTAAGGGAAGACTAACAAAATAGGCATCATTATCGTGCAAGCAAATGCAAGTTCCTTTTCGAAAATAATCTTTCCCAAAATAGAGCTATTTACAAAATCTATTGTATGCACAAAACAAAACTATTACGCTAACCATTATTTTGTGTTAGCCATTATTTCTTACATGCAAATATATATATCTTAAAAAAACTAATACATTTGTTGCAAGTAATTATTTGTTTTGCTTTCCAAAATCTAAAATCTAACCTAATGCTAATTCTTTTCTCCACAAAAATCCATATTTCTCTAACAATAAATTAAATTTAAATTTAATGCTTTTAAAACATATCCATTTATAAATTCATTTGTTTTCAAGTGGTCAATTTGTTTTTATTGAAGTATGTCAATGAAATACCATGTGTTTGGTGGGTTTGTATTTAAGCTTGATCGTACGGGAGTTAATTCCTCTTTTTCCCTATTTCTCCTCCATGGCTTCGGTGGATTTCTGCTAAGTTTAGGTTGTGTGGGTTTGGTCGTCGCTGCCGGATGTTTCTGTGCCGAAGAGCCAATAGTTCTTGTTAAAGAAAGCATAGATATAGACTTCTGTGGCAATTTTCGATAAAGATTAAAAGAAATATATAAATAAACAACAACATAGAATTCCACCGCAGGTTAATATAACTTTTTATTGTTATTAAAAATAAAAATTAATAATTTTATAGGTTAATATAACTTTATAATTTTTTTTTTTTTTTTTTTTTTTTTTTTTTTTTTTTTTTTTTTCCCGAAGGTGGCAAAACCTATCAAACTCAGGTGTCAAACCAACAGTGAGGACAGCCATCTCTGGCTGCTATCCGCGACTGTCGGTTTGACTCATCACTGTTATCAAGGAAAACCACGCCACCTGTAATAACCTGCTGGTGGTCCGTAAGGGAGCAGGCTTTCACCCCTGCCAGATGCCTCTGGGTCTTGGGCCGTTAACCTGTTTCCTTACGTCCGAGGAAGACGAGCTCTTAGCCAAGCAGAAGCAGTTTTACGGCATACTCCAGGCCGAACTTTATAATATTGTTAAACATGACATTTTCACCTTTTAAATTATTAAATTTATTTTTTTTAATAATAAAAATGTGATATATTTAGATTTCTTAGTTTTATATTGGTTAATCATTAATTTTATATAAATAAAATCATATACATAATATAATATAAATTCTATAGTGATGCTTGAGTGGGAATATTTCAATCATATACATAATATAAAGTATAGGATTATACTTGAGGTTGTTAAGTGGGGATATCTCTTGATTTTATTGCAAAATTATATAAAATTTATAGTTGTGTTTGAGTTTGTTGAAAAAGGATATTTTTTGATATTATCGTGAAAACATATTAGGTGATAGTTATTATAAAGGTTTAGAATTGGGTTATTAGTTTGTTTTCTAAAAATTATTTTAGTTTTTAATTTTATTAATATTAACACAATTGTTTTCAATAATTTATAAGATTGAATTAATGAGTTAAAATTATTTTTTTGTATAATTAGAATGTTTGTTATTATTGAAGCTATAAGATGCAAGTTTTGAAACTCTATAAATTGCAGAGTTTTAAAAACTTGGTGTGACTTTCTATCCCCTTGTGTTATGTTTTGAACATTCTTTCGATTTAAAAGTAAATGAAATAAATGCAAAAGATTATTTATAAAGAGTTTAGACTCATCGACTTCCAAAATAAAATTGCATTTGTTGAAGTTGAAAATGTTATGTTGGTAATCTTCCTTCACATATGTAGGGGACATTGATTTAGCGAGGGAGTTGAATGTTATTAGAGTGAGATTCTTGGTCCATACAAATAAGATGAATTATAGTGCATAAGAAATTAAAACATATGATGACCTTTAGTTTTTAATGAATGACCTGTAGAAGGAAATTGGACCCTTAGTTTTATATGTACACAAAACAACATTTTAGGACATAAATTGAAATACATAGAGTGATCTTTAAGGATGGCTCATTACAGTCATGGTATATGTCTACCAAAGAGCCAAATCATAACGCAACCTCTAAACCTCCCTTTATGGCTACCTTTCATTGTTACTGACATCAAAGAACCCTTTTATTCAATACACCTTCTACATGGACATTACATTTATTTTATACACCTTATACATGGACATTACATATTTATGGTATTTTCTCTGCAATATAAAATAATTTATTGTAGGTGATGTTTTTTTTTTTAATTTTAGTCATAATATTATGTTCACTATACAAGTTTTTATCTCATGAGAAAAAATCATTACATAATCATTTTAAATAAGATTATACATGGACTTGTACTTTGTGGACATGGTTGATCTTCTTTCCTTTTTGATCAAAAATTCTAACAAGAAACATAGAAAAGCACTTTTCCTCTTCTCTTAAAGGATAGAGTATTCTTTTAATATTTTTTTCACTTTTTCCTCATTACAAAAAAAAAAAAACAAAAACAAAAACAAAAAAAATCTCATTATAATTTTTGTTAAGATGCAATAGCATAATGTAGAAAAAACAATTTTGATTCATATATGAACAACTAAAGGAACAACATAAAAGCTAAGAAAGGAACTCCGTAGCTTCCACTTCTTGGTCCTCCCCACACTCACATATTCCAAAGGGCCCAATTAGAAACTGGAGGACTTCCTTTGAAAGCTCGTTAGCCATGTAATTGCATTCTCTAAAAATGTGAGTGAAAGATACTCATTAAAAAGAGGATATCAAAGTTGAGATGTTTTGCCATAGGAAATTAGGAATAACTTTATTAACAATTTATTTTTGGACCAATCAATAACTATTTTTGAATCACCCATTATCTAGACTTTTTCAATTCCATCTTCTTAACGGAATTCAACAGATCCAATATCCCTACAAACTTTGCTTTAATGTTCTCTATACAAGTTATTCCCCTTACCCACTACACATGGTAAAGGAAGTTAGTGCTATGATAGCTGGAAATATTTTTAGTCTTATGATCTATCATGTTTTATAATCTCTTAAATATAAATAATTGTAAATGTAGTTATATTTATTGAAGGGTTTTTCCTCAATAAAGCTGTATAATAAAATCATTCGTAGTTATATGATTTGGGTCTTATTAGGTACCTTACAGGGGAAATCTATATGGTGGAGGCTTCACCATAAGAATAAGAAACTTAGATATAAGCTTGTCAGTGATTTTGCTCCTCTAAACTCTCTTGTTCATAAGTGCCTCATTAATATCATTTCATTGTTATACATTAAATACAATTAACAATTGAGAATGAATCAATTTCATAGCACATAAGTAAATTAACTTGATGGTAAAGAAAATAAGTTTTTTTAACAAAAATACAAGATATATAAAAGTGATGAAGCTCACTTGATTTTTTATTATGTTCAATGTACATAGTTTTAATGTTATGAATGATTGAATTGACGTCACTCCTAGAAGTGAACCAAATGTAGAGATGTATGGTCCTTAGAATTGTTCTAATTACTACTTCACATATAAAACATAATCTCAATGTGATAACAATTGAGTCAATATGATCAAAAGCAATGCTTGATTCCTGTAATTTTGTTGCCTATTTATTTTTATCTATAAGTTATATGTTTCTCACAAGTTATATTCCATAAAAAGGATGGCACGTCAAGATTAGTTGGACTTGTGTCTAGTCTACACCTGCAAATGAAGGCTTACATAGAGCCCTATGGTGTCTTACTTTATAATTAATTAGTATGATTATCATTAATTGATTTGAGCCACTAGTTAATGAATATGACTTGATTGAAACTCACCATAAGACTCATTTATGGCTTGTTAGGTTTAAGCTTCATATGCAGCGAGAGTGAGTCCCAATATGAACCTCTTGGTAGGAAGTTAACAAATCGAAAAGAAAAAATAGACAAATTTAAACGAAATCTACAAGCAAAATTAAACTATTTTCCCAAAAATAAGAAAAATGCTTTCTAAGGATCAATAGACAACAATCATCTCACTTGTTACCAAGTCACTACAAAATTTAGAAACTTTTCTTAACTTCCAAGTTACATTAATAGACACCACATTAAAATTTATTTTGATTTGATAAGCCAAAACCTACTTAGTATTTATTAACATTACAACCAAGAGAAAGTGGCAAGCTTCCAATCCTCCTCCTAAATGTTAAGTGACAACATTGAGATGACTCAAGCATGCCTAAAGCACAACTTAGTGATCTACCCATTAGAAATAATTTTAGATCATATTCATAACTTAAAATTAAGCTATATGATCAAATTTGAATTATTTTCTTTCATTATGTTGAACAACTAATTTACTTTCATTATTATATTTATTAATTAGTTAAAGAAATTCAAAAAGTGTAGAATGATGTGGAATGTATAGGCTTAATTACTAGGATTCCAAATATATATTTTTCCACTCCCTTAGAAATAGTGGAGTACAAAACCGTCATTGTGTTCCTATGTATACTATGTTTAAAAAATAGTTGAATCAAATGGAAATTAAAGTAGATTTAGAATTATTCATATTAAGAGTTGTTTGGATATGCAAATCTAGATTTTATGAGTTTTTGTAAAATATACATGAATAATTATGGTTCAATTTATAAGATGAGAATGAGAATGAATAGGTTTTGAAATATGATTTAAAAGTGCTTTATATTGGTTAAGAATACATTAATACAAATCATTAAATTTTGAAGGGATGAAACTATGGTGTAAGGGGGTTGTTTAAGCTTTCCATGTTAGAAATAGTAAGGATAGATGGCATAAAATAGTTAGATTATAATTTGGTTTGGTTTTGATAGAAATTTCTTATTAGGGTTAGTCAATATTTGTACTCAACCAATGATACAAGTGATACAACAATTTGCATTAGAAATAGATGGTTATTACTATGGAGCAACGTGATTGAATTTTATCCCACTTAAAACAACGAAAATATGAGAATTAATATTCTTGTGGTTATTTGGTACATTTTTTATACTATATGAATATATATAGTATGTCAAAGTAAATTAGACTAGCATACCTTTGAATTGGTGGAAGAGAACACTAAAAAGTATAGGGTGAATTTATTGGAAAATAAAAGTAGCGTTGTATTTCTTGAGAGTGTTTGGTACCACCATTATACAAATATATATTGGCGGATATGTGTGGTGTTTCTAAGACTAGTTTGAGCATTAAAAACTAGGAATATTTAAGGATTTGGATATATAGTTGTCAATTACGATAAGATATTTCAACATCTAAAATACACTACTTGCATTGGAAACTCCCTCATTTTTCATACAAATAGGTCACATATCCTTAATGTGATTGTGAAAACATTTCTTTATAAACTTTGTGGTTTATGCTTAACGATTAGGCTTTTAAGACTAAATGTTTTCCAATATAATGGAAATCATGTTCAAATGCATAATGTTGTGTTTCTTGCTCATGACCTCCAATACAATGGACTATGAGGTGGGAAAGGAGATTTAATGGCCTTTTATAAGAGACTTCAACTCCTTGTCAGTTTGTCATTATGTGAACTCTCCAACTCCATGAACATATTGATATCAATGTGATATTTGTCCAACTTGAAGATAAAAATGGAAATTGGATACAAATTCACAATTTTGTTGAATAGGGGATAACAAATAGGAAGAAATCATATTTACATATTGTAATGGTGATTTTCTTTCTTGAATCTATGATACCACCATAGAAATTATTGTTACACAAGTTACCATAGTGTAGGGAGTGATCTATGTGGGTAGAAGGGACTAATTACAAGTTACATATGGCACAAGGATAAGCGGATAACATTTTTAAAACAACAATTGTTTTGGATGATAAATTTTGACAATGAAACTTTTTAGGTATGATATCCCTTTAATAGATGTGTTTGACATACTAATAAATAACTTCAACAATGCTTTCAATATAACAACCTAATCATATGATTTTACAATAAACTTTCCTCTCATTGTCAAAATATGGAGATATAATAAGTTAGACATATATTGATTTAGAAGTTTGATTGAATTTTAATGTTTTAGATCAATTCAAAATTGGGTAAACCTTTGAAGGCACTTCCTTATCATGTACAAGCTTGGATTATCGTCAAATTCTACACTATACTTAAAATTTATTTGGGATTCTTATAAAATTTGTGGTGAAAAGAAGATAGTAGCTCATTGCCACAAAGGATAATAAAATGATTTTTTCTTAATTTTTTCTTACCTTTATCTCATTTTTTCCTTACCTTACTTTTATTTTGCCACACCACTAGAATCTACAAATAAATCTATATACTCTTAATTAGACATTGATTGGGTACAACATTATAGTCAACTTTGAATGTCCTAAATTCATATTCAAATTTCAATTGGTTTATGAAATTTATAGACGTATTTGATGCCTACATAGATTGTTGGTCAAGTGCCTTTCAAACTAATTATCAAGGAAGGGGTGTCACGCGTATTGGATCTATGGACATTGATATGCGTAGAAGGATTGATTACATTGTTTTTTTTATGGCTTTGTGATTTTTGTATTGGGGGTATAGTCTCATATTATAAAGATACTAGCAAGGAAATGGAAATAGGTGAATGATTTCCAAGCGGAGCACCTAGTGTAATACAAAGACAATAGAGACTGCATATGTAGATTCATATGGAGTGTGAACACAAATAGAGCCCACAAAGATAGGGGAGAAATAACCCATACTTTCTTCATTGATAGCATCACATATATCATGTAGCCCATTCTTTGTTCATTGAAAACATTGCATAGATCGAAGAACATAGAATGAAGAAATGGATAGGCCACTTTGGATGTATCATTCATTCGCTTCAGGAGGTTAAGGTTTGAGAGTCGCCATTTCCCTACTCTATTTGACATCTATCACTCTAATGTAGTTTATGTGTTAGTTTACCTAAAGAATTTCATTTTCTAGTCATTAATATAATAAAGGAGACATGAGAAGAAGCACTTGATTGAAAGGGAGAGATTAGGAGGTCAAGTGCATGAATGACTAACCATGACCTATTCTTTAGAGGAAACAGAAGGAATACACATTGGTTTTCTTCTTAATCTTTGGTAAGTAACCTTGAAACTTGAACATAACTTAATGTTCATTCATGTGGTGAGTCTCTCACTTAGTGAAAGCCCTTATCTTTTGTGATATCTACCCAAAGAAAAGTAGAATGTCAAGGTCTTGTAATCGAGTCTATATATAACCCGAGGCATTTCAACTTTAGAATAGTTCAATCATGTCTTGTATGTGTAGCTATCTTTCACACTAACAAAGAAAAAACCACTTGGG
Source organism: Pinus tabuliformis (assembly GCA_031772625.1). Classification (NCBI taxonomy): domain Eukaryota; kingdom Viridiplantae; phylum Streptophyta; class Pinopsida; order Pinales; family Pinaceae; genus Pinus; species Pinus tabuliformis. The sequence continues at coordinate 1,015,506,476 of CM062816.1, read as the reverse complement.
CTCTTACCTTGTTCTAGCAAATTCTATGTGAGATTTTATCATTACTTGGTTTGGCATAAGTCTGGTCCTTAACTAATATGAAATGGAGCAGATTAGTAATGTTGTGCTAATTCCCCATTCAAAATAAAACCCAAGATGCTTATAATTTTCGCATCAAGTGCTTAAGGATTCACCATTTTTGTTTAATTAACTGATTCCCATGAGAGTTTCTTATGTGAATGTTATAAACAATTTAACATAAAACATATGTTGAACAACAACAAAATAACAGCAAAGAACATCAAAATACAACACACAACACAGAGATTTGATGAGGAGTTCACCTCTTTTGGGCTATGTCTCTTTGGTCCAGCTTTCAATGCTTGGGCCTCTCTATTATGTTCCAAAATACAACAAAAGTGTGTTTAAAATGCTCAAAATGCCTCTGAAACCTGTCTCAATGAGTTCAGAATTGCCAAAAATACTAGAATTGACTCTTTTTTCACCTAATTTGGATAAGAAATAAAGAATTTATGACCTCTCCCAATTCTCCCACAATTTTCTCAACAAATTCCCCTTTTCCAGCCACTAACCATCAAATTCGTCTTGAAATCTGCCAAATTTGCCACATTTCGGCCACCAGAGCCATACTTCCCGGTGGGTTCGGAAATCGCAATCGCAATCGGCGTTGACGAAGAGATGGACAAAACAACTCCTTTCAAAAAAACTATGATCGTCGATCGCTGATCAGCGGCGGAACACATTGCAATCGTCTATCGGTAGAGAAATGGGTGCACATAATACACCACACTTTTGAAACTGCGATTAGCAATTTGCGATGGAAAACTTAACGATTTATGCACCATGGTTCATAAAAATTTTGCGTCCGATATATATTGTCTTTTCGCTATTGGCGTGTGCAGGGTGGATCTTAACAAGACTTCCTGTTGCAATGCGATTTTGCGATGTGATCCATGCGATATCGTATCACATCTCAGCGGGACCGGGGGCCGATTTTTAACAGAAAACTTATGTCGATGCAATGGTATGGGCCAATTTACGAGACTAGTGACAGAGTGACACTTGGTGCCTCCCAATTGGCTGAAGACACTTGAACTTGCTGATTGTGCACTTATTTTCTCTATTTAGCAAATTGACCAGAACTCATTCTGGGAGCATCCGAAATCTATTTTCGATGAAAAGAGTTACGTTGGATTCAGATCACCGATGTCTATCCAACCATATAGTTTCCATTCCATTCTATGAACTTTGATTTTTGAGCATAAACTTGAGCACCTGATCACTCCTCCCCACTGGAAGCTTTTGGACCCCAAAAGATTATATTCAATTATTGAATAGATGAGGGTATTGTTCCCTCACCTTCCCCTCTTCAATCCATTTGGCCTTTGATGGATTTGTACCTTTGAGACCCACTCGAAGATAATCAATATTTCCCCTCTTTGATGACCTCGTTCTTCTGTCAAGTATGGTGTCTTGTTGAAGCTCATCAAGAAACTTTGGACAAAAATCTTCAATTTATGGAATATGTACACTTTCTCCTTGATCTTCAATCAAAGTAGGCTCATACAATCTCAAATTTTTAACATTAACAACGGAATAAATTTGCATATATGAAGGCAAATCAAGCTTGCAAACATTATTACCAATTTTTTCCAAAATTTTAAATGGACCATAATGTATTTGTTTCAGCTTTTTACCTTCACCTTGAAGCCATTCCTTGCTAATGTAAAGCCAAACTTCATCACCTACTTGAAACTGATGATCCACACGATGCTTATCATGCCTTGCCTTATACTTGCCTTGACTCTTTTCTAGTTGTTCTTGAATTGTTTGGTGAATCAGCTGAATTTGCTCAATGAATTTCTTTGCTCTGTCTATGTCGCTATGTCCATATACAGCTACATCTTTCTCAAAGATGAAATCTAAAGGCGACTTATGCAAATAACCAAGACATGCCTCAAATGGTGAAGTTAGAGTAGAAGAATGTTTTGCTCGATTGTAAGCATGTTGAATATAATGCAACTGTTCATCCCACAACTTGGGATGTTTGCTGCAATATCCTCTTAGCAAATGAATAATTGTCCTGTTAACCACTTCAATTTGACCATTTGTTTGCATATGGAAGGCTGTACTTTTCTTCAACTTGGTTTCCATCAAGTTTCATAAATTTGACCAAAAATTCCCAACAAATCGAGAATCACGGTCACTTACAATAGAAGTAGGTAATCCAAAATGAACCCATACATTTTTAAAGAAAAGATGAATTGTTTGTTCAGCTATAATTTTGTTTTACAAGGCATTAATATGCACATCTTGTTGAACCTATCCACAACTACATACAAATAATCATGACCTTTTATTGATAAAGGAAAACCTCCTACAAAATCCATAGAAACACTCTCCCATGGATGTGAAGGCACTGGAAGTGGTGTGTACAATCCTAGTTTCCTATTACTAGGCTTATTGATTGCACATAATGAACAACCTTTGATAAAATGTGACACACTTTCAAGCATATGAGGCCAATAAAAATACCTCTAAAGATTTTCCATTGTTTTACTTACACCGAAATGTCCATCAATAAGAGAAGTGTGCGCTTCCCTTGTGACATTTACTATCTCTCCTTGTGGAACACAAAGTTTTCCCAAATGAAAAAATAGATTATCATGTACATGTTAGTCTAATTCCTCAACTTAGTGGCCTTGACTCAAGTTTTAATATACCTCTTGAAAGTCAGCATCATGTGCGTATTGTTCAACATAAATTTCAGTGAAAACATAATGATTCTTGAGTAAAATGGTTACATTAACAATCGGTCTAGAAAGCATATTGTCAGCAACTCTGTTATAAATACCTTTCTTGTACCTAATTACCAAGTGGAACTGATGTAAGAATCTCATCCAACGAAAGTGCCTTGATTGCTGCAATTTTATTTGAGATTGCAGATATTGCAAAGGTTGATGATCGGCGTGAATAATGGTTTATTTTCCCATTAAGTAATGCTTCCATTTCTTCACATTTTGCACCAAAAGAACTACAACCATGGGATTACCATGTTGTAAAAGAACTACACCCATGGCGTAGTCACTTGCATCTGTTTGTATTTCATATGGTTGTTTCAAATCCGGTAATGCTAAAACTAGTGCTGCACTGATCTTTTGTTTTAAAATTATTTTTGTTGGTTTTCCCCCCACTGTAAGACAACCTTCACGCTGGTCAAAGCATGTAGTGGAGCTTCTATGGAAGAGAAATTGGCAATGAACTTCCTCCAGTACTGCGCTGCTCCCAGAAAACTCCTTACTTCTGTGACTGATTTGGGTATTGGCCAATTCACAATGACTGAAACTTTAGAGGGGTCAATCTTTAGCTCACCTCCTCCAACTATGTGGCCCAAATACACTAAGGAAGTTTTCCCGAATTCACATTTAGACATCTTCAGAAATAACTATTCTTTTTTCAAGACATCCAACATTTTCCTCACATGCTTTACATGCTCTTCTCGTTATTTGTTGAATATAAAAATATCATCTAAACAGACAATTATAAACTCATCAAGAAAGGATCTTAAAACATCATTCATAACTCTCATGAATGTAGCTGGAGCGTTGCAAAGACCGAAAGGCATAACTAGCCACTCAAACAATCCATGTTTGGTTTTAAAAGTAGTCTTCCAAATATCCTCCTCAGTTATTCTAACTTGATGATATCCACTTCTCAAGTCTAATTTAGTGAAATATTTTGCATTCTTCAACTGATCTAGAAAATTATCTATTCTGGGCAGTGGGTATATGGTAATTTTATTCAAAACTCGATAATCTACACACATGCACCAAGTTCTATCTTTCTTGGGTACCAAAACAATTGATGAACCACATGGCAAAGTAGAGGGACAAATTACACCTTTATCTAACAATTCCTGGACTTGTTTCTTAATTTCTAAACTTTCCAGAATTGACATTCGATACATATCGATATTTGGGAGTGGACAATCTTGCTGTAGCTGAATTTCGTGTTGAATTCCCCTTTTTCGTGGCAACCCCTTTGGTTCTTGAAACACGTCTCCATATTGATTGACCATATCAACCAATTTGACTTTCAACTTCACGTCACAACCTGCAAAGGATTCATGCTCTATGTCATTCTTCTGCTTGATCATAAGGAGCATGAGATTCTTGTTGGAATTGACCAGTCGCTTCATTTTCCCTATGCTTGCTAAAGACAGATTAAGCTTTCTACGATGGGATATCACAATATACTCCACTCCATCTTTGAACAAATGATATTTGTTCTCAAATCTATGGAAAATGACTTTCCGATCATACAGATACGGGCTTCCCAACACAATTCCAGAAATATCCAGCGGCACTACATCTAATTCGACTTCATCAACGAAATTGGTAGTAATAGCAAACCTGAAAATGCATTTCCTTGTGACCTAAAGATTTGCATCCTTGGTTATCCAACCCAACGGATACGATTTATGATGAGGCATGGTTTCTAGATTCAACTTCTTGACCAAGTCTGTAGAAAATAAATCTGCCTGGGATCCATTGTCAAACAACGTACCAATCTTGGTGTGTTTGGAAATAACTGTGATATGGAACAGCTCAATTATGTTTTCTTCATTTGAAGCGTTGTTGGAGTTTTTTATTGCACTGGTACTTGCCACGGCTTCCTCTTTGCTTGTTTTTGCCATGGATTTTCCTTTAGTGACTATGGCTGCAATCTTTGTTTCACCACCTGAGTCAGAACCCAACTCTTGTTGTACAGCAGCGTTTGTCTTCTACTTCCCTTTATTGTTAAATTTCTACGGTCTTAATTCAGGATGAAGCTTCCAGCAATGCGCTTCATCATGGCCCTCTTTGGAACAATTCTTACACCCGGGTTTCTCCCCTTCTTTCTTAACAAAATCATTTTTCTTTTGCTTTCCTTTAGATTTCTTTCCTTTTTCACCTCTCTGGAATGGTTTCTTCTTACCTTCTTCTTGTACATTTTTCCCTATTTCTTCTAGGTGTGTAGCTTGAACACAGACCTCATCAAGATTCATGGGATTAAACATAAGAATGGTGTGTCGAAGATAGCTATGCAAACCTCCTATGTATTTCAGCAAAGTATCTTGTGACTGCAATTCTACTCCTAGCATAAGATCTCTTCTCCTAAACTCATAAGTATACTCTTGCACATTTTGACCTTTTAACTCTCTGAAATTTTGCCAATTCATGATAGCTTTTTGCATATGAGCTAAAGGTTAGAATTTTCCTTTTATAGCGGCAATGAAATCAGACCAAGTAATAGAGATATTACCATGTTTTTTGATCTCATATTGAATCCTTGCTTCCCACCAAATGAGTGTTGCACGCCAACTGAATTTTGATATCATCCTCTTGAAGGTTCTGAATTCTACAATACACCTCCAACTAACGAATCCAGTTATCCGGCTTTTCTGCATTAACTTCTCCATTGTACATTGCCAACTCAAACTTAACATCTAGTTTAAGTAGAGGTGAATTTTCAGCTCCTTTTGAAGTATGTGGATTTTGAGGTGGAAGAGTTGTAGTAGTGGAAGATGATGACGAAGATGGTGAAGATGGTGATGAGGATGATGGTGGAGTGGATGGTGACTTATCACCATCTCCATGACCTCCTCCTCCTGGAGAACCCTCTTCTCTTGGAGGCCTAGAACTTTCTCCTTGCAACCTCAAATTCCCCTCCTCGTATAGGACTTTAACAATCTCATTCATATCGAAAAAATCCTTTATGAATGTTCTTTCATCATCATTCATGGTAGATTCCCCTTCATGAGACATGGTCTTTGAAGACTCAAATGCAACTTCTACTACTTGAGGATGTACTAGTGTAGAAGACTTTGGCAACCTTTCTCTTCTTCCACTTGAGCTAACTATAGGGTTTTGAACCAGCTTCCCTTCTCCTCTTTTGATTTTTAACCTTGTTAGCATGACACAAAACTAGAAAACAATACTCCTTCTTTGCACAAGAAAATCTAGTAAGCAAAAACCAATGCTTTGATACCAACTTGATCTGAAATGGAGCATATTAGTAATGTTGTGCTAATTCCCGATTCAGAATAAAACCCAAGATGATTATCATTTTCTTATCAAGTGCTTAAGGATTCACCATTTTTGCTTAATTAACTGATTCCCATGAGAGTTTCTTATGTAAATGTTATAAACAATTTAACATAAAACATAAGCTGAACATCAACAAAATAACATCAAAGAACATAAAAATACAACACACAACACAGAGATTTGATGAGGAGTTCACCCCTCCTGGGCTATGTATCCTTGGTCCAGCTTCCAATGCTTGGGCCTCTCTATTATGCTCCAAATTACAACAAAAGTGTGTTTACAATGCTCAAAATGCCTCTGAAACCTATCTCAATGAGTTCAGAATAGCCAAAATTGCTAGAATTGACTCTTTTTTCACCCAATTTGGATAAGAACTAAAGAATTTATGACCTCTCCCAGTTCTCCCACAATTTGCTCAACAAATTCCCCTTTTCCGACCACTAACCATCAAATTTGGCCTGAAATCCGCCAAATTTTCCACATTTCGGCCACCGGAGCCATACTTTCCAGTGGGTTCGGAAATCGCAATCACAATCCGTGTTGACAGAGAGATGGAAGGAACAACTCCTTTCAAAAAAATTGTGATCATCAATCGCCGATTGGCGGCAGAACACATCGCAATCGGCTATTGGCAAAGAAATGTGTACACATAATACGCCACACTTATAAAACTGAGATGAGTGATTTGCAATGGAAGGTTTAACGATTTATGCACCATGGTCACAACAATTTTGTGTCTGGTATATAACGGTTTTTCGCTATCAGCGCAGGCAGGGTGATTCTTAACAAGACTTCCTGTTGCGATGTGATCCATGTGATATCGTATATCGCATCTCGGCGGGACTGAGGGGCGATTTTTAACAGAAAACTTATGTCGATGCGATGCGATGGGCCAACTTGAGGGAACAGCGACAAAGTGACACTTGGAGCCTCCCGATTGGCTGAAGAGATTTGAACTTATTGATTGTGCACTTATTTTACCTGTTTAGTAAACTGATCAGAACTCATTTCTGGGAGCATCCGAACTCCGTTTTCGATGAAACAAGTTGCGTTAGATTCAGATCACCGAGATCTATCCAACCATACAGTTTCCATTCCATTCTAGGAACTTTTATTCTTGAGCATAAACTGGAGCACCTGATCATTAACTAGCTCAACAAGATATATGTTGCTCAAAAAAATAATGGGAGGTCTCTTTATTCAACAAGTATTTGTTATAAAAATTGTTATTTTTCTTCTTAATCAATTTAACAAATTTAAATTTAATTCTTTTTCACTGATACAAAAGAAGATTGAAGCTACTTCTAAAGCTTCCAAAGTCTTCCAAGAGAAGAGCAAGGTGATTGGGATATCTAGAACTCTCCTGAACTTTGCAACGTCTACCATTTAATTTTCCAGATGGAGCCAAGGGAACTATAGAGCATTGGGTTGGATAAATTTGAACTTGGGATCTTTATCCCCCATTTTGTTGTATTTTTTCCCTCTAAATCCTTATGCTCTAAAAAAATAGCCACTGGAATCAATTTACAAATAGAATTATGATATAGTATAATATACAATTATTTATATTAATAAAAATAATTTTCTACTAAAATTACTAATCAAATGAAAATAACAAATCTTGCAAAGTTCTTCAATTGCTCTAGCAATTGCATTCTTTTTTATAGTTTTTTTTTCCAGGATGCCATAAGATAATCACTGCACTAAAAATTGTCGTCAAGGGAGATTTGGAATATAAGCTCAATTACTAATCTATATGTCTGGAGAAAAAATTGATGCAGTGACCTAGCTATATACATAAATCATTTAACCTCTCATTCATAAATTGTTCCTCAACAGACTTTCTCAATTGCAAGTTGCATTTGATTGAAAAATCGATACCTTTCATTGTAAGACATGTATCTTTGGAGATACAATCATTGAAGTAGAATTCATTGGAGATGTAACAACCCTAAAAACTAGGCCCGTTGGAGCCCAAAACAAAAGTGGATAATTTCCACAGTAGTGGGAAAATATAGGCTTGGTTTGCACACTATAGTAACCTTTATGATGGAATAGTGATTGACATTGTAGCAACATGCCCATAACTACATGTGTAACAATATGAGAAGGTTGCAACTTTAGAGCCATAACCATGTAAACCATGTTTATTTTGTATTATTAGTTCTTGAAAACTAACACTAAAAACTAATGCTCATAACATTGCGATAAGCTTAGAGCAATGTGTATAAAATAGTGCATAACAAAGCAATATGCATAATAGAGTAGTGTGCATAGCATTACATTGAGATTGCAAATCAATTGTTTCAACCTATTAACTCAATCATCTTTATCGGAAAAATTCAAAAAAAAATTATAAAAAAGAGTTTTTATATATATATTAATAAAATATAATATTATTTAATTAAATACTAAAAATTATAATCGTTATAAAACACATATTTATATTTATTAAAATATTTAATAAATATATAATTAATTATTAAATTAATATTATATTATATTAAATAATATTGTTATACTATTAATTATTAATAAATATATAATTAATTATTGAAATAATATTATATTATATTAAATAATATTTATATGCTATTAATTATTAATTTTACCTAGCGCGTTCTACTTATACCTTAAAAAGATTGCATACCATAAATATTTTTGTAAATTAAAAAATTGCATACCAGTTTTAACCATAGAAGTTTACATTGCCATATGACTATTATGAACCTTATTAAAAGCCAATCAAAGGTTTTTCTAAGTTAAAAACCAAACTAAATTCATGGTCATCAGACATGCCATATGGTTGGAAAGGAAAGAGTTGAAGTTTAAAAAATACAAAGCCATTTAATTATATTTATTAATTGGTTTAAATTTAATAGAAACGATTGAGGATATAAGTTATTTGTGGGATTAAAATTGCTTTATAAAGTTTTTAAGTTTGATTAAATTTTATATAGTTTTAATAATGTTTAGTATGTTTTTTTTCAATATTAAAAATAACCTACATCTAAATTTAAAAAATAAATAAATAAATCAAACTACAAATTTTTTTACAACAAATTTATAATAAAAAAATTAAAATAAAAACTCAAATCAAATTTAATTTGTTTTTTCAAACTATAATTTTGCATATATATACAATTCAAAATAAGGCATGAAGCACATAGCACATGTTACAATTCAAAACAGGGACCGTTGCAAAGCAACAAGTCCTTGCCGACAGTCCAGAAACACCAACAACATATTTGGACAACGGTTGCCAATCAGTCCAGCAGCATCTGTGGACAGCGGTTTCTGGTTTCTGTTTCACAGGTATGAAAGCTGGAATTTCTGTAGAGGAACAGTACAACGCAATTTAGTGCTTTAGAGGAAAAGTTCCTTTAGAATTACAAGTCTTTTTTGGGAAAGCTGGAAGTTACTTTTGAGAAAGCTGGAATTTCTGTAGAGGAACAGTACAACGCAAGTTAGGCTTTAGAGGAAAAGTTCCTTTAGATGTAGTAGCCCACCTAATCCCGTGATTCAATCTCAAAAAAGTTACATTTGCTTCATGGCGAAGCTTCCAAAACAACAACATATCAGCGATACTAATAGGTGCAAACCTATGAGCAACATTCATACATATAGTCATCCTTATAACCTGTCCATGTACCTAGATCATGGCATATATAGTTTAGAAGATAACAGAAAGATCTAATGCGCGAGATAATTTCATGCAAGTATAAAATAGGCAAAGTATGGAATTCAGAAATGGTGCAGATAGTTACTAATAAAAAAATAGACATAGAAGATCCATCTAATAATAAAAAAGGAAATAAGTCAGGGTGAGTAGATTTATCCTCACAATGGAAGCACCCCAGCCTCCATGCATGTGTCTCCCATCTTGATCTCAATGTGTAAACCATCCAGGTTGTCTAGTATGCCTTTCTTGGAGAGACTATCCACAGCTTGATTGAACTCCCTGCTAATATGTTGAATCAAAGAGAGATGTGTTGAACTCAAGAGTGATGTAATTTTTTGTAACCAGCCTTGTAGTGTGGATTTGGATAATGTAGCCTGGTCGCGGACACAATCAATGATGATCTTGGAATCTCTGAATATGTGGATAATAAGAATATCTAGGTAAATAGTGAACCAGAGTAGGCCCCATAATGCCATGGCCTCTACCTTTGTATTAGTGCCTTTACCCGCACCCCAGTGAACATTTTATCCCTGCTCAGGTGAAAATAGGATCAAGAAACCACATCCGCATGCGCTGCTTTGTGATGCACCATAAAAAAACCCCGCAGGGTATATGATCTTTGGGCATGTTTGCGATTTTTTGGATTTTTTAGTGTTCATGCCGATTTGTAGTACAGAAGAGAGTGTGATTCTCATTCTCTCCATCACCAATGCACTATTTTCTCTGTAGTTATTGAAGATAATGTTGTTTCTCCATCTCCAGATCTCCCAAAGGAAAATAGGAGGAATATAACGCCAGGTGAGATTCTGTTGACTCCACCATTTAAGGCAGTTAGAAATGCAGGTGAACAGTGGGATTTGGAGACCAAAAATGGTAGCCAGATTTTGCCAGATTTTAGAAACAACAAGGCACATTAAGAACAAATGTAAATTATCTTCTTTTGCACTCCTGCAAAGAACGCATATCCCAGGACCGGACCAATTTCTTTTCTAAAGGTTTTCCCATGTCAAAATTTTATTTCTCCGAACTAACCAGAGAAAAAGAGTGATTTTAGTAGGAATGTGAGAATTCCATAATTTAAAAAACCAGCATACCTCAGGATGTATGGTGTCCCGACAATAGAGATGGTGATATGCATCTGCCACCATCATGTTGGCACCCTTCATTTTCCCCTCCATACAATCGAATCTCTTTCCGTGTCTCTACAAATTCCAGCCAGTTGTAGTTGTGCGAAGCTTAGTCGATTTGTGTATATTGTTAAGAATATTCTAGAATATTTTATGGAGGTTAAATCCCTACCATTCAACTAAATCGAAATTATTGATAACTAAATTAAAATTCTTGAAGCCCTATTCGAAATAGACATGCCTATGGACATAAATATTTTGTGGATATTATGTAAATGTTAAATACATTAAATACCTACCATTTATCTATTGCTTTTTGATAATTAAATTTAAATTCTGGAACCCTATTCCAAAATAGACACACCTATTTAGGTAATAATTGATTTAATTTTATGATTTATGGAATACATATGTATAATTGATTTGATTTTAATCATTTTTATTAAAAAAGTTAAGATATGATAGTTATGAAGATTTTGTTCATTAAAATCTAATGTAAATGAAACAAGAGGAAACAATTAGATTGATATTGAGTATTATAAGTATGATAGAAGTGTAAAGTAAAACAAAATGTAAAATACAAAATAAAAGAAATTCAAAGTTCATCATGGTAAACAAATTGCTTTGCAATACATTTGGTAGGTAAACAAGTTTGCAATACATTTGATATGTTATAAATATATTACCTTAGTAGTGGACTACATAGTTTATCTTTCCAAACACACATTATTATTGGTTTGCATAACTATTTAAATAATTTTACATTGACCAATATAATTTATAATGTTTGACTTTGAAAAATAAATATTTTTAAATATTATTAAAAACACTATTTTCAAATATTTGTTGGACCATAATTTCAAGGTCTTATTGACAATCTAATGCCATGTTGATAACTCCGTCACATATTTTATCTCATAATTTCTAGATATTATTGTAATATTATTAAATGATTTTTAAATATTCATGTAGTATATTTAAAAATAGTTCATATATATATATATATATATACCAAGAGTTATTTCCCACCATTATTTATGTAGGAGTAAAATTGTAGAGGTAGACATCTCAATTTATTAGTTCATGTCAAAGCTTTGCTTATTAATTTCTATTAATTTACTGCAAGTTATAATGTTTTATGCATTTTTTTCTACAACATAATTTATAATATAATTGGTCGGCACTCAATTACCTCGCGACACTTATTTTAATAAATTATTAATTTTACATTCAATATATTTACAAATAATAAAATTTAACCATAATCAAAATTTAACTTCTTCTCTTCAATGTTCACTTCCCCTCTTTCCAAAAAAAAATAATAGTTATTAATAAAAATAAAAAATAGTCTATGGTATAAAATGACAAATAATAACGATTGCTACATTACCAGTCTTGTAATCTAATAAGAAGAACCACTTTATATAGAGAAAGGGGGAGAACCACTTTATATAGAGAAAGGGGGAGAAGTTAAAATGGGTTAGATAGAAAATTTCTAATTATTACATGATAGAGATGAAAAAATTGTAAAAAAAATTGAGATCTTAAGAGTAACCACTAATAATTAAAAAATGATTTCGTTATCAATAATGACTAAGAAACATAGCAGTGATGCTATATATGAGATATATATCATTTTATCTAGAATTATCTGACACTTAATGGTATATATTTTAATATATAATATTTATGGTACAATGTAAATGTTTACTTATTTGTTATTCTATATATATATGGAATTTATAAGGCATAGATCAATTGGTTTGAGTGGGATTTAGTCCCTATTAGTATAGATTTATTTTAAATACAAATCTAACATGAGCTGAGAGAGATCCAATTTTTTCATGTGCAAATTTTTTATGAGGTCACATTATTTAAATGTTTTATATAGTTTTTTATTTTTTATTTTTTATTTTTAGATTTTTTTATTTTTTTTTTTGGCGAAGACATGAGCAAAATTTCAACTTTGATGACAGACAAACAATGTTACACATCACACTAGGTTGTAGAATGAGCCTCTCGGCTCAACTAGGTTTTAGTTTCAAACCTCATGGGGAGGGGTTGAGAATGAAAATCTAATTTGGGGGAATTAAAATATTCCAAGGGGAATCCAAACTCGACTAAGCTTCACAAAGTCGTGTGGCTTTTGGTATACTCCTTTCCCTTACTCCATTTTACTGGAAGGTTTGGTTCCATATGGTTCTTCTCTAATCTTTATGTTTTATGGTGTTGTCACGCTCAATATCTCTTGGACCTCTCTTATTTGCTCCAACAACCTCCAGGTGCGTCAATGTTTTTTGTTCTTTTCCTACACAATATAGGAGTGGATCCTTCCTTTGAATTGGTGGCAGCCTTTCCATCCTCGTCATTTCAAAGCTCAGACCCTACAGGGATATCCTTCAATTTCCCAGTCTTCATGTGCGGCGTTTTGTACCTAGGTTCATTTTTTATCTAGTTTTAATGCGGTGAGTCGAACTTTTACCCTAACCAGCTCTAGTTGTCTCATTTCGTTTTCTAAGTTTTTTTCTCAAATACTAATCTCTTTACTCATAAAGTTTGTGGAGGTGCCGAGTTTCTGGGGTCCTTTCTTGTTTTGTTCAAAGTGGATATTTGGGTGGTTAGTCAACCTTGTCATTCCTTACATCTTTTTGTATGACACATCCATTACTGGTTTCCATGTCCCTCCTACCATCACTAATCCCTAGCTTGGTTTGTATATGTTCTTAGGTCTTTTCCCTAGTATGTATTATTGTTATACCTCTGCCCAATTGGCTCCTTGAAAAGGAATGCCAAGTCACAGAGGTGGATTGTCAGGCTCCTCCTCCTCTCAAAAACGAGTCTTTGGATGAGAATCTTTGTTGAATTATTTCAAATCGAACCCTCAGGAAATAAGGAAGTAGATTTTCCTCCTGAAGTTGAAAGAATTCGGTGAAAGGTCATAATTTTCAGATTCAGAGGTTGTTGGAGACCGACTTAACTAGATTTTGGATCCTGGGAGATTCAAGAAGCATCGTCTTTTACCCTAACCAGCTCTAGTCGTCTCATTTCGTCTTCTAAGTGTTTTTCTCAAATACTAGTCTCTTTACTCATAAAGTTTGTGGAGGTGTCGAGTTTTTGGGGTCCTTTCCTGTTTCAATCGAAGTGGATATTTGGGTGGTTAGTCAATCTCACCGTTCCTTACATATTTTTGTATGATACATCCATTGCAGGGTTCCATGTGTTAGGATATTCCGACACATAGGAAATAGTTAAGTACAACTTGGTCTAGTATAGAGTTAGGTATAGAGTTAGGTAAAGTGTGTTTCTTTACTATGTACATTTTGTAACTTACAATCTGACGGTCACGATATGTAGTGATCCAACGGTTCATTCTCTCCTCGGTATTACCGACACTTGATCTGTGGCTTAACACCCGATTGGTCCATGATCTCTATTTAAAGAGCATGGAGGGTCATTTGTAGGGTAATCCGTCTATGAGAGAAGCATATGTAAATTTTCATTCTTTTATTAATAAATTGCCTGAAGTGGCCGCGTTGGCTCAAGCCGTGGACTGTTTCCCTCTTTGAGAGTTTTAACCACGTCAAAATACTGGTGTATTGATCTGTGATCTGTTTGTGAGTGGTGTCCTTTGGTGTTCTGTCTGAGGAACTTACCCTGTAAATTCCTACATGGTATCAGAGCTATTTGAGGGCCGTGTCCGTTGGTGATCCAAATCTGAAGCCGGTAGAACTGCATCCGACAATCTTTTCCTAGATCTACTATTTCTGACTACTTTCGGGCCGAGAGGACTGCTCTATTGTGTTGGGAGCATCTGCTCCAGTGAGGAACCCCTTTCGTTTCATGCGAAAAGGTTTCCGGTAACCCTAGTTATGTCATTTTTAAGATCTGGAGGTATACAGTGTTTACTTGCAGTTTACAGTCATTTTCTCTCTGTTTATTTCAGTTTCAGTTTATTTAGCCTTTTTTATTACTGGATCTGAACCTTTCATTTCTGTGTATGCTCTTTGCCCCGCGACTCTGTGCGATCTGGGCAAATCAGAAACAGAAAGGAAGGATTTTTCTCATGCGTATGCTCTTTTCCGCTGCACCTTAGTGTGATCTTGGAAAATCAGAAACATTGAGAAAAATATTTAGTTTCCGGCTAAAGATAACTTCGAGCCGTAAGGTTCGTTTTTTTTGTATTTCCGTGTTGGATTTTGTGTTTTTTGTTTTGTAGGGAAAAAGAGCTTTCTCAAAGCAAGCACACAACCCAAAGCTTCACCCCCCCCCCCCTCTTTCTCTCTCTCTCTCAAACTTTTTGTATAGCTCACTTGGTCCAAAGCTAATTTATGAGAGTAGAGGTCTTAGGTTCAAGTCTCCATTTTGTGGGGGCGGATTTTTCATTTCCGCACATTCCCGCACTTTGTCGGCGACTTCGTCAAATTTTCTTCAAAAAGCCATAACTTCTTCATCTGGAAGCCGTTTTCAGAACCGTTTTTTTGAAACAGCCTAATTTTTCGAGATCTTTCCATTGCAACACTTAGTTTCAGCATCTATAGCTTTAGTTTTTTTAAAATGGAAAGTCCATGCCAAGTTATTCTTGATAGCACCAACTACTTCCAATGGTGGTCCTACATTGTGGATTTGCTTAGAAGTAAAGGTCTTTACAGAATAGCCGCAGGCCAAGAGACCAAACCGAAAGATGAAGACAAGGCATCTAAATGGGAAAATAGGCAAGACCAAACACGTGGGTTGATAGGGATGTCTATTTCTCCAGATCTTAGATTCCATATTACAGAACTTGATACTCCTGATGAAGCAATGAAACAGATTACTAAAGTCTTTGGAATTAAAAATGAACTTAAAGCCCATCAACTTGAAAATGAATTGCTTACATTGGACCCCAATAATTTTTCTTGCATTGAAGATTTTTTGTCCAAGTTCAAGACCCTTAGACTTCTCTTGGAAGGTGTTAAGGTTAAGAAAGAAGATAGTAGCCTTATCTACTCCATTCTTACTAATTTGGGACCAGCCTATTCTGTGTTTGTTTCCACCTTCTATTCTACAAGAGAAGCCTTCATTTCTCAAGGACAAACCTACAAGTCCCCTTCCTTTGATTCCTTTTGTGATTCTTTAATAAGAGAACAAGAAAAACTCTTACACCTTGGTCTTCTTCATCTTGGAAACTCTTCTAAGAAAGCGTTAGCCACCCATCAACAACCAAATCCAAAGAATCCTAAGAAGTTGTATCCTAAAAAGAATGGTCCTAAACCAAACAAGGGTCCTAAGCAATTTCAACCTCAAAATGGAAAATCATTTCAACAAAATGATAAGACAAATAAAAACAAAGGGAAGAAGATTGATAGACATTGCAACTTTTGTAATCGAGATGGCCACTTAGAATCCAAATGCTTTAAGAAGATGAAAGCCTTGGAAGCGGCAATGAAGAAGCATAACATCCATTTGGAGCACTCTTCAACTTCAACTTCATCTTCAGGAATGGCACTTTCTGCATGTGGTTGTCAAGCATCTCGGTCTGGCTATGCACTAAATGTATCTTCTTCTTCTCATTCTCATGAGTGGCTCATTGATTCTGGAGCTTCTTATCACATGGCCAAAAACAAAGCCATGTTTTCTTCTTTAAATGATTGTAACACCAAAAATATATATGTTGGTGATGATAGATCTCTTAGTGTTGTAGGGACTGGAACTGTTCATATAGACAATGGTCAGTTTAATGATGTATTATGTGTTCCAACCTTATCCTGCAACCTTCTATCTGTATATCAGATAACTCATCCAGGTGAAGGTAAAATCGTTGAATTTTCACCTCACGATGTTGTAATTAAGGACCTAAAAGATCCTAGACAGATTTTAGCTACTGGCATCGCTGATGATTCTACAAGGTTGTATAAGTTTCACAACTTTGGGTCATCAAATCTTCCCTCAGTATTTGTTGCTCATAATGATGAAGTGAGCAAACTTTGGCATGAGCGATTTGGTCACTTAAACTATCTCTCTCTTCAAAATCTATGTAAAGAAAATATGGTGACAGGTCTTCCAATGGTATCTTGCAGAGATGGTGTTTGTTCCGGATGTGTACTCGGAAAACATCATCGGGACAGTTTTGAAAAACGTGCCTCTTAGCACGCCTCAGCCCCTTTAAAGCTTGTGCATAGTGATTTATGTGGTCCACTTCCAGTTGCTTCATTCTCTGGCTACAAGTATTTCTTAAATTTCATTGATGATTTCTCCAGACGCACTTGGGTATACTTCTTAAAACTCAAGAGTGAAGTATTTAACATGTTCTTGGCCTTTAAGACCTTTTTGAAAAACAATCTGGACATCAAATTCTTAAGCTAAGATCTGATAATGGCGGAGAATATGTTAAAAACACATTCATCAACTTTTGCACTGAGAATGGAATTTAAATGCAACATACTGTTCCATATACTCCACAACAAAATGGTGTAGTTGAAAGGAAGAATCGCACCTTAAAGGAAATGGCTAATTATATGCTTCAATCTAAAGGACTTAGTCTTAATTATTGGGAAGAAGCAATTAACTCAAATTACATAATAAATGGCACGCCTACTAAGGTTTTAAAGAATATCACTCCAGAAGAAGCATGGAGCTCAATTAAATCAGATGTAAGTCACTTTCGTGTTTTTGGAAGTGAAGCATGGGCCCATATTCCAGATGAGAAACATAAAGCTTTAGAACCTAAGAGTGAAAAATGTATTTTTTTTGGATATTCTGAAGATGTCAAAGGATATAGACTTATTCCACTTAAGTCCAAAAATGTTATCATTAGAAGAGATGTAAAGTTTGTTGAAAATATATCGGCCTGCGAGCCTAGTTCGGCGGATGTGCCACCTCTCCCTATCTCTTCTACTTTTGAAAATATTTCTTCTTCAGATGATGAAAGCGAGGATGAAACTCCTCCCCCACCTTCTCAGGATCCTCCTTCAGCTCCTCAGCTTCCAAAATGGGTTCGTGCTACTCGAGATGCAGCAGGTGATCTTGCCGGTGATCCTACAGATCAGCGATGTACACGTTTGACAGAGCCTCTTCTTTACTGGCTCAAGCTTCAGTGAATTATGATCCTGACACCTTTGCAAAAGCTTCAGGCCATCTAGATTGGGAAGCAGCTATGAATGAAGAATATCATTCATTATTGGCAAATGATACATGGGATCTTGTTCCTCTACCAAAGGGACGAAAACTTGTTAGAGAAAATGGGTTTACAGAACCAAATATGGACCAGATGGGAAAGTTGATAAACATAAAGCTCATCTTGTTGCTAAGGGTTTTTCACAAGTTGAAGGCATTGACTACACTGAAACCTTCTCCCCTATTGCCAGAATGAACTCTATCCGCCTTGTTCTTTCCCTTGCTACTTCTTTCAAATGAGAAGTCCATCAGATGGATGTTAAATCCGCCTTCTTGCATGGGGACCTGCATGAAGAAATCTATATGGAACAACCTATTGGCTTTATACAAACAGACTCCAGCCTTGTATGTCAGCTTAAGAAATCCCTTTATGGTCTCAAGCAAGCTCCTCGAGCTTGGTATGCCAAAATGGATAACTTTCTTTTAGAATCTGGCTTCTCTAGGTGTCATTCTGACAATACTGTCTACACCAAGAAAGTGGGCAAGTCTCTTATCATTCTTGTTCTTTATGTTGATGATCTTATCCTGACTGGTAGTGATCCCAACCTTATAAACCATGTGAAGTCTAGCCTTAAAAGGAATTTTGAAATGACAGACTTAGGACACTTACATTATTTTCTCGGTCTTCAAGTCTTGCAATCTAAGGAAGGTATTTCCCTTTCTCAATCCAAGTATGCCTGTGATATTCTACGCCATTTTCACATGGAAGACTGTAAGCCAACCCCTTCTCCCTTTCAGTCTGGATTCAAACTTTCAGTCACTTGTACTTCTCCTGAAGTTGATGCTACCTTATACCGTCAACTTGTAGGAAAACTTTTGTATCTAACCCATACTTGTCCTGACCTTTCCTTTGTCATTGGCCTTGTTGCTCGGTTTATGCAAAACCCACATGAAAGTCATTGGAAAGCAGCTAAAAGAATACTTCGTTATGTTCGAGGTACAGTTCAGTTTGGGATTCATTACAGTGCTGAAGCAGCTCCTCTATTGGTTGGTTTCACTGATTCCAATTGGGCTAGTGACCCTGATGATCGGAAGTCTACTGCAGGTTATGTGTTCACTCTTGGTTCAGGACCTATTATATGGGCTTGCAAGAAACAAGGTGCCATCTCTCTTTCTTCAGCAGAAGCAGAGTATCGTGGTGCCGTAGAAGCTAGTAAGGAAACCTTGTGGCTTCGTCAAATCCTGTCAGAGTTTGGCTTTCAGCAGCAGCATCCGACTACACTTTGGTGTGATAATCAAAGTGCCATTCAGCTATGCAAAGATCCAGTCCAACATCAGCGCAGCAAACACATTGAACTGCACATGCACTTCATCAGAAAGCTCATTGACGACCATGTTCTTGAAGTGCAATATTGTTCAACAGATGATCAAGTTGCAGACATCTTTACAAAGGCTCTCATAGAGGCGAAGTTCACTAAACTTCGATTTATGGTTGGAGTTCAGGAAGTTGTCACTAAGGGGGGATAGGCTCTAGTGCCTCCTTCCTTCTCCTATTGTGTCATATTTGCAAATCCTTCAATCCTATCCGAAGTTGTTCTTAAGGGGGGATGTTAGGATATTCCGACACATAGGAAATAGTTAAGTACAACTTGGTCTAGTATAGAGTTAGGTATAGAGTTAGGTAAAGTGTGTTTCTTTACTATGTACATTTTGTAACTTACAATCCGACGGTCACGATATGTAGTGATCCGACGGTTCATTCTCTCCTCGGTATTACCGACACTTGATCCGTGGCTTAACACCCGATTGGTCCATGATCTCTATTTAAAGAGCATGGAGGGTCATTTGTAGGGTAATCCATCTATGAGAGAAGCATATGTAAATTTTCATTCTTTTATTAATAAATTGCCTGAAGTGGCCGCATTGGCTCAGGCCGTGGACTGTTTCCCTCTTTGAGGGTTTTAACCACGTCAAAATACTGGTGTATTGATCTGTGATCTGTTTGTGAGCGGTGTCCTTTGGTGTTCTGTCTGAGGAACTTACCCTGTAAATTCCTACAATTGGCTCCTCGAAAAGGAATGCCAAGTCACAGAGGTGGATTGTCAGGCTCCTCCTCCTCTCAACAACAAGTCTTTGGATGAGAATCTTTGGTGAATTATTTCGACTCGAACCCTCAGGAAATAAGGAAGTAGATTTTCCTCCTGAAGTTGAAAGAATTCGGTGAAAGGTCATAATTTTCAGATTCAGAGGTTGTTGGAGACCGACTTAACTAGATTTTGGATCCTGGGAGATTCAGGAAGCATCGTCTTTTACCCTAACCAGCTCTAGTCGTCTCATTTCGTCTTCTAAGTGTTTTTCTCAAATACTAGTCTCTTTACTCATAAAGTTTGTGGAGGTGTCAAGTTTTTGGGGTCCTTTCTTGTTTCGATCGAAGTGGATATTTGGGTGGTTAGTCAACCTCACCGTTCCTTACATCTTTTTATATGATACATACATTGCAGGGTTCCATGTCCCTCCTACCATCACTAATCCGTAGCTTGGTTTGTATATGTTCTTAGGTCTTTTCCCTAGTATGTATTATTGTTATACCTCTACCCAAATGGCTCCTCGAAAAGGAACGCCAAGTCACAGAGATGGATTGTCAGGCTACTCCTCCTCTCAATGACGAGTCTTTGGATGAGAGTCTTTGGTGAATTATTTTGACTCGAACCCTAAGGAAATAAGGAAGTAGATTTTCCTCCTGGAGTCGAAAGAATTCGGTGAAAGGTCATAATTTTCAGATTCAGAGGTTGTTGGAGACCGGCTTAACTAGATTTTGGATTCGGGGAGATTCAAGAAGCATCGTCCTCATTTCCTACATTCTATAACATTGCATTAGCAACTGGAGACACTGCTCTGCATGGTTCTTTAGGACAAGCAATTCAACATCTACAAATTGTTTACAAGCCAGGAAGATATCAAAAGGATTCTATGCAACATCTGGTTTAGCCTTGATGACATTGGGACTAGACTAGCAAGGGTGGATAAATTTGTAGCCTTTGATTCAGAGACTGAGACAACATAGGAGCATGATGCCCCTACTGTCATCGATGTGCTTCCATTGTTCGTTGCACCATCGATTGTCTTCCCTCCACAAGAAAACAACTTGTTGGCCCTCTCTTCGGTTATCATTTCATATTAGAGTTTCCACAAGAAACTACTCCTGCATGGACGTGGTTATGATGGTATGGTCTTTCTGGTGTTTCCTTGGTTTCCTCTACAAATAAAATATGGCCCTTTTGGTGTTTCCTTGGTTTGCTCTATAGACCTTCGGAGGTCTTTGTTTTGTTACAGTGATCATAGCCACCTTTTGCACAAAGTTCAGGGAAATGGCTATTTGTTTTGAGGTTTACTCTGTTAGTTTTCTATTCATAGTCAATAGCAATCACTACTTTAGTGGATATAGCTAATTCACATTGTAATTTTGCATACCTGATAGATAGTGTCTCTGATCATGTTATGTTTTAGTATCGGACAATCTAAGTTGTAATTTTGAGGTTTTTGTGTACACTTGATTAAGGCATTGGCCTCCTTGACGAGCCCTAAGTGGACATGAATTGTTATCAATGGAATACTTTGTCTTATTAATAGAAATAATTGCAGGAGCTTACAAAAAAAACTCATTATCTCCAAAGTAATCTAGTGGTGCCCTCTATCTACAAATATCTCCAGCCTTGTGTGAGAAATAGCTTATAATAAGAAGACATGGCAAGGTTTATGTTGATGTATTCTTGCAAAAGGAAAGGAAGAAAGAATGGAGCAAGGTAGTGAAAAAGAAGGTAATATATATATATATATATATAGATGAGAAGGTTTGCAATTTGTGGATGGTAAATGTAATTAAGAAAGGAATATTTTATATAAATGTTGAGAGGAGAAATGATATAAGGATAACTATTAAAAGCCACAATTTTTTGCTTCTTATAGTGATATGAGCAATGTACCTTGTAAAAAATGAAAAGGAAAAAATCAAAACAAAAGAATTAACTTAATACAAGTTTGTTAGCATATTAGATTGGTAGATGTAAGGATATGGTATCCATTGAAGAAAAAAGAAACCTAAAAGCTTTAAAAATAGACAAATCAATGGCTTAAGGTTACTTTGAGGAGCTAATCAAGCTGATTTCAATAATTGTGATATTTAAGACATCACATTTGTAAGATATAATCATGAGATGAATTTCAAAGTGGTAATATGAGAGGGTTGTAATAATAAAGCATAATTATATGCTCTTTAGTTGATGGTGAAAATAACAAAGGAAAAAAGATTAACTTGTTGACCGGCAAAAAGAGAATCTAAACTTGTGTTGGAATGGAAAAATACAACATCTAAACTGAAAAATTTAAAAATTTAATGTGTTTCATTAACATATAGAATCATAGAGGCAATGGCTGAATTCTCATCTCTTTCATTTCACATGTATACTAGAATCATAGAATCATAGAGGCAATGGGTGAATTCTCATCTCTTTCATTTCACATGTATACAAGGAGTTCAATTGCAACTTTTGATAATCAATCCAAAGAAGCATTAAGGTTGCAAGAAGGATTAATGGAGATTGCAAAATTTATGGATGGAAATGGCCAATCAATTTACTTTTCTCTCAATCTATTTTTGAGCATGCTTTCAAGAGGATATGATAAGTAAGAAAACTATTTTTAAATTCTATGTTATTGAAAATCTCTTTTGTATAATTTGTTTGAAAATATTTTATTCTTGTTATGAACATTGATAATGAAGAATTAAAATTAGTAAAGCATACTATAATCTGGCCATTTTTGCTTTCTTGAGTGTGTTAACTACGATGCATCACATTTGTAGATTTGATTTCTTCTTGAAATATAAATACATGTTTTCTTTCTCGAGAAAAGTATGGTGAAATCTTGCTGGATAATTTGAAATGCCAATCCCTGCTAAATATCTGAGTCCTATGTTGCAAGATTTCTCCTTTGTTGATAGAAAATCATTCTAAAACCTCTAATTATTTTTATATGAGAAACATCTCGATTTTGAGATGCACATTTCCCTTTATCTTTCTTGCTTATTTTATCTTTATAGCTTATTTTAAAGTTCATTAAAATCTAATGAAGATTTAGGAGCTGCATCATCAATTATTATTTATCTTTCATTCACAATATGCTTACTTATAGCAACACTTTCGATAGCAGGTTTGATTCAAATAATTTAGTCATTCTTAGAACCTCGAGCCTCAAACCTTTATGATGGTCTTGGGTTCCAACATCTTTTTATTTGACCTTCATCGAAACCGTGCCCCATAATGTAACTTGCATAAGGGAACAATTCTTAAGAATATAAATTATTAGGACTGGAGGGGTGTATAAATATATGAATTTAATGACCATCCTGAAATGGATTATTGTTGAGGTATCTATGGTCGAGAATAGTAGAAGTCAGTGTATGGGGAAGTAATTGACGAGGAAGAAACACAAAATTATCTAAAAATGTATAAGGAAACTACGAGGGGATGTTTTTCTAAGTTTGGTGCACTCTTCAAAAATGCCTTTGAAGTAATTAAAAGTTTAATTTAGTAGGAAAACGTGTCATATTTAAAAAAAACAATCAATAATTAACAGAAATAGATTTGAGATTAATAACAACTTTTATAGAGATCTCATTAATACAATATTGATCATAAATAAAATAACGTATATAATTGAGAAGAAAGCAACATGAAATTTATATTGAAAATCTAAGAATGTATTGGGAAGAACCAAGTGGAAAGATCAGTAGCTCTTTTCTTCTAGGCAGAAATTACATAAGCTTCATCATGTGAGCCCGACTCCAAATCGCTTCACACAATGGATGAATTCAACCTTATTTATAAAAGAATTATTGTTACACTCTAGGATAATTGTTCGTTGCATTCGAGGAGAGGTCGTTGTTACATTCAAGGAGAAGTCTCTATTACATTCACCAAGAAGAGTCTATTACATTCACCAAGAAGAGTCTAGTAAATTTGAGAAGAAGCCGTCATTACATTCCATGTGAAGTTTTCGTTACATAATAGAAAAATATCATTTTTTTATATTTGAACTCACACATAACAATCTCCCACTTGAGTCAAAATATAAGCTTATGTGAATATTATTATTATTGATCTAGTCCCAAAAATCTCTCATCACATTTGTATGACATCAGCGAAGGTTCTACAAAACTCTTGCTTATCCTTTGGTAAGATATTTTTTAACATGTCGGTTGGATTTTCTTCTATGTGTATTTTATCCAATTGTAGCAGCCCATTATCCACCTCTTGGCGAATCCAATGATATCTAATATCAATGTGCTTTGTTTTATAGTGAAAGGTGGGTTTTTTGGCAAGATGGATTGCACTTTGGCTATCACAATTTAGCACATATGTTTCTTGTTGCAAGCCTAGTTCTTCCAAGAACCTCCTCATCCAAATCATTCCTTGCATCCTTCAATATTTGTAATATACTCAGCCTCTATAGTAGAAAGAACAATCACCTTTTGTAATATCAATACCATTGAAACTACAACTCCAGCAAATGTACAGATGTAACCTATTGTAGATCTTCTAGAATCCATGACCTACCATATAAACATCAGTATATCCTTCCAATAAGGTATAAGTGCCTTGAAAGCACAAAAATTAATCAATTGAGCCTTTAATGTATCTCAAAATCCATTTAAATGGATCCCAATGTTCCTTCCCTAGATTTGCAAAAACCTTACTTACCACTCCCATTGAGTGTACAATGTTAACATGAGTGCATACAATTGCATACATTAAGCTTCCTAAGATTGAAGTATGTGGAATTATCTTGTACATTTCTTCTTTTTCTTCAATGTTAGAGGTGCATTGATTAGTCATTAATTTGAAATGAGATACAAGTGGTGTACTTACAATTTTTCTTTAGTCATATTAAACTTTTCCCATATGTTTCCAAGGTATTGCTTCTATAATAACCATTGTTTCTTACTTTCCTTGTCACTTATAATTTGCATCCCTATAATTTGGCTTGTTTCTCCTAAATTCTTCAATGCAAAGGCATGGCTTAGCTCTTCTTTCAATCTATTAAACATCAATTTATCTTTGACAACAATTAACATGTCAAAAACATACAATAATAAGTTAATGAAATTTCCATTTTCATCTCTTTTAATGTATACACAATGATATGTGTTTAATATTTTAAAACCATCATCAAGCATAAAAGAGTCAAACTTTTTATACCATTGTTGGGGAGCTTGTTTCAACCCATATAGACTCTTCTTCAACATGCAAACCAAATTTTATTTACCCATTTTAGCAAAACCTTATGGTTGTTCCATAAATATCTCATCTTCCAAATCTCTATATAGGAAGGTTGTTTTGGCATATAGTTGCTCTAATCCTAATCCATAGTATCTACAAGAACAAGTATTGCTCGCATTGATGACATTTTAACGATTGGGAAAAAAATATTTAAAGTTAATACCTTGTTCTTATCAAAATCCTTTCACCACTAGCCTTGCTTTGAACCTTTGTTTAGTTTCATTTCCTTCATGTTTTGTTTTTACACCCGCTTATTCTTTAAGACCTTTCTCCCTTGTGGTCTTTCAACCAAATCCCATGTCTTATTATAATGTAGGGATTTTATGTCCACTTGCATAGCATTTTTCCACTTCATACCAATTTGTATCCTTCACATGCATCTTGCAAAGAAGTAGGTTCACCTTCATTAGAAAATAAAATATATTATAAGTGAGAATACCTTTCTGAAGGTTTATGCGGTCTGGTAGAACTGTAAACTGATAAATTTTGTGGTGATATTTCTCCTAATGGTTGTTGATTTACTTCTTAATGTTCTTCTTGTTATTGTTCCTCATTTTCATTTTTCCACTCATTATCTCCATGAATGCCTTCTTGTAGTGTTGATTTGATTGTTGTCCCTGAACAAATTTTTGTGTCTCTACTCCTTTTTCAATAGCTTTAAACAAGTTTTCTTCATTAAAAATGACATACCTACTTCTAATAATTCTCCTTTTTAGAGGATCTCATAACCAATAATCTAACTCATCATCAACATATCCTAAGAAAACACATTTAAATGACTTTTCATCCAACTTGGACCTTTGTTCTTTAGGAATGTGCACACAAAAATTTTCAAGTGAGTGTAGCATAATCCTTACTAGTCCATACCTTTTCCAGAATGGAACCATCAAGTGAAGTTGTGGGAGAAAAATTTATTAAGTAGGATGTTGTGTGAACAACTTTTGCTCAAAAATATTTAGGAAAACTAAGCATACATCTTAACTTTTCCATTATTTTTTTATTCATTCTCTTAGTTGTTCCATTTTTTGTGGGGTGTGAATAATTGTTTTTTCATGCTTTATGCCATATTTATTGCAATCTTCTTCAAAGTCCTTGCAGCGGTACTCCCCGCCATTATTAGTTCTAATGAATCTCAATAATTTATTAGTTTCTCTTTGAAAAACCACACGAAAAATTTGAAAAGTATCTAGAACTTGGTCTTTGCTCTTAAAAGGGAGAGTCAACACCTTCTTTGATGCATCATCAATAAAAGTGACAAAATAAGCAACTCTTCCTAGTGATTTTATATTAAATGGGTCACAAATATCATTGTATCAAATCTAATATTTTTGTATCCCTCTTAAGACCATCCCTTACAAATGATACCCTTTTTTATCTACCCATAATACAATGTTCGCAAAATTCAAATTATGTACCTTTTATATCAGGAAAAAGATTTTTCTTAGCAAGAATTTTTAGGCCTCTTTCAGTCATGTTCCCAAGTCTTTTGTGCCATAAATCTATTCTAGACTCCTCCTTTGTAACAACAACAATATTTGACTTTTGCAACCTTGATTTTAAGGTGTAGAGAGTGCTTATTTTTTGCCCCTTTGTAACAACCAATGAACCTTTTATAAGTATCTATCCTCTCTTTCCAAACACTTAAATGGTAGCTTTGATCATCTAGCTTTCCAATTGAAATCAAATTCATTCCAAGCTTTAGTACATGCATTTCATGCTTAAACAATAAACTGCTAACATCCTGTGTCTTTATTAGAGCATCTCATATTCTTTCAATATTACAAAGACTTTTAGTGCCCAAGGGAAGCTTACCGATGTTCCCAGATGTATAAGAAATAAAAATTTATTTTCTTGGTGTAGCATGGTAGGATTCTCTGAATTCTAAAATGCAATCACTATCTTGACTAGATGTATAAAGGCATGCATAATCATAAGTAACAATAATTAATACCTCACCTTTTGTTTCCATGGCAGTACTTCTTTATTATTGTTTCTATTGTTGGTTATGGTTTGCTCCTTTTGCTCCTTTGGTATCTAGCAATCCCTTTTGATATGGCTAAGTTTCCCACAATGATAATAGGTTATTCTTCCATGCATAAACTTTGACCTCCTAGAGATTGATCTCCTTGATTTTCTTCTATCATGTTGTCTTTTGTGATCACCAAGAGTTAATGCCTCCATATTTGGTATTTCTTCTCCCATAGATTTCCTACACATTTCTTCATTTAATAAATTGTTAGAAACATCTTCAAAGCTTAATTTACCTTTTGGTGTTGCATTACTTATGGTGACAACCAAGTTTTTCCAATTATTAGGCATACAACTCATGAGTAAAAGATCTTCGATCTCATCATGAAACATAATCTTCAACGAAGTGAGTTTGTTCACCACCATGTGCAACTCATTTAGATGTTCAACTATTAAACTCCATTCCTTCACTTTAAGATTATCTTTATCATAAACAATGGTCTTTACTTGTGAAACATTAAAGTATATTGTGTACACCAAATATTTTTGAATAGTAGCAATTTCTTTTCGATCTATCTTCTCCCAATCCTCATGAGTCTCTAGTGAAGACTTCTTATATTTTTGCAAATATAGATCTTTGAGTGTGAGTATATCTTCCATCTTAGATATCCATATGGTAAAATTTACACCAGTAAGATTTTCAATGCTTATCATTGACTTCATTGAGCCACCTGTAAATAAAATCTACACACACCAAATCTCCAACAAAAAAATTTCTCTAATAACAGATGTTATATTTTAAACAATAATCAATAAATTAACAACAATAGATCTAAGATCGGTGATAAGTTATATAGATCTCATTAATACAATATTGATCATAAATATTGAACACATTTTCTTACAATACACATTTTGTCAATGTATATGGGATCATTGCAGATCTTCAGAACCACAAATTGGTTTTTGGTCGAGTCATGCTATAGATACTTCTTGGCAATAATGGTTATCCTTCCCTTCCTTCCGCACATTCAAGGGATTTCCTCTTATACTCTAATGGGGCATATGGAATGCTCATAACAGTGCATTTTTTCAATATTTTCCCTCATCCCCAAGGATGATTGCAGCTCAGGCCATGGGCATTCTCAGTCACTTTCCTCGGGAGAAATATGCTTGGAAGGCTCGAGTTCTACTAGACGAACAACCTAACTGGTCTTACCCTTGGGCTTACTTTGATGGAGTTTTGATAGACGGGGGAGGGTTCTGTAGGGGTGGCTTTGTTTTACATGTGTCATTTGATATCTATTTTCAGGTATCTATTTGACTGGGTGTCGGTTCAAATAATTATGTTGAGCTCCAAACATGTTGTCTTCTATTAGCATTCGTCATTGAACAAGGTGTCTCACAATTACAGGTTTATGGAGATTCAAAGATTGTGGTTAATTGGTTAAATTGAATTCAATCATGCAGGAATTATATTTTATGTCCCATTTTGGATGAAGCCTTAATATTAAAGAACATGCTTACACTTTTCTCATGTCAACACATTTACAAGGAATTAAACCAAACAATTGATGGCCTTTCTAAAGTTGCCTTGACATTAGAAAAAAAAATTGGCATATTACAGAATATCGTAGTGGTGCTCCCATACATTTCTCGTCTAGGCGAGAAAGCATTCTGACATATTGGCAGCAACCATGAGCATTGTTGGGACTTTATATTTTGTTGCTTTGTCATCATTTTTGTTTATATTATGTTTTTACATGCATAAGTATTGTTACAAACTGTTTATATTCGGATATATATAGATGTAAATGTTAGACTATACTGCACCCTTCTAAGAGCCTACCTCATACTTTGGTTATTTGGAGTGCATGTTTTGATGATGAACAAATTATATGCATACACATTATTTGTGTGTTTACAAAGTGTAATTTTTATTGTCCATAACAAAAATTACATGTTTTTTTATGTGGAAAAAAATATTGATCATAAATAAAATAACACATACAATCAAGAAAAAAACAACACATTTCTATGTGGAAAACCCAACAAGGTAATGGAAAAAACCACGGGAAATATCAGCAGCTCTTTTATCATTGGCATAAATTACATAAGTTTCAACTTGTGAGTCCAACTCCTATTAGCTTCACACAATGGATAAATTTAAATGTATTTATAGAAGAATTCTCTATTACATTTTGAGAAAGAAGAAATATTTGATACATTCGAGAAACATTCTTTACATTCGAAAAATCGTTGTTACATTACAAGACAAAAACATTCTTTACATTCGAAAAGAAGTCTCTATTACCTAATAAAAAAATATTATTATATATTCACACTCACAAATAAAAAGACTTTTATTTTTTTATTCCATGTTCATATTGTGAAAAATTATGTGTCGATATCACGACGTGAATGTGGGTGTTACATAAAAATGGAGTTGCCTTTAGTGCGAATTTTTGGACTTTGCAGTGTTGGAATCTGGCGTCAAAAAATGAGGTGAAATCTTGATTTGTGTTATTTACACTGGTTTTTTACTGTATATATGGATTCAGCACCCTGAAAAACCCCTAGGGCAGTTCGATGGTGCAGGGGTTACCCATCAAGCTTGTGATTTCAATAAATTCCTACCAGATTTTAGAGAAATTAGACCAGAAAAACCTATGGAAAAAGCTTCCAAAAAGTCTCACTAAAGACAACTCGCATAAAAATATGTTGTACTCAATAAAGAAATGTGCATTGAAATATATGAATTGAAGTCTCGTCGTTTAACATAAATTATATATTTTTATAAAGATTATCAATATTAAATATGAAGGATAATACTTTTGTATTTTAAATGTTAGATATTATTATTTTTAATTATTATTTAATAATTAAAATAGGATAATTTACAAGTTAGATATACTTTTTATTTATGAAAATTTATATCATTTTAACCCAGAAGATATCTTACTCTTTAAATTTATCACAACCAATACCTTATTAAGAATTTACCCAAAATAACTTATCTTTTCTATTCAAACTAAACCTAACCTATCGATTATAATACTTAAAAATGTTATACTTAATAAACATGTTAAATTAACTAAAAGTGAAAAAACACCAATCTAATTATAATCCAAAAAGAAGTTAAGAACCTAAAGCACTCCAATCGATAAGATGAATATGATTTCAGGAGAGGAGAGAAATTAGTAATTACAGGGAAGGTTTATTATGTATTTTGACCAAGAATTTGTGGCCCTGTTTTTTTTCCTTATGGAAAATATCATCCTTTTGTATTAAAAGAAAAAGAAAAGAAAAAAAGAGTACATAACGCTTTTTACAATAAAAAAATGCTAAAGTCGGAAGAGCAATAGATGAAGTGCTTCAACAACAATGCAAGTGGGAGGAGTAAATTCAGGACAAATGGGAAGTTTCGGTTGGAGATGTTGTTGTTGTTGGTACTGGCGCAGCTGGTGTTAGTGAAGATAGTGTTGGTGCTATGGAGATTTTTTATCTCTGTGATGATTGTGAGATGTTGTTCCTAGATGGTGGTATAGCAAAGTGTTGTAGCAGTTGCAACACCCTCCAAAATTTTGGCCTACATTCAATTTTGGAGCCTTCCTTGGGTTTTTCCTTGATGATTGCAAACACTCAGGCTCATCACATGATCTCATGTTGAGTCTTTTCACCCTCCTTGCTTGACCGTTCATCGGACATCTTTTAGCATGCTGGTCACAATGTCATGATTGTAGTCGTGTTCTAGCTATGTTCATGACTGTCTTCGTGTGTACAAGTTGTTTTCGCTATGTAAGCATCTGTCGCACTCACACACGGAGTTGTATGCAAAGTCACGCAAGTTTCATCATGGTCGTTCAACGAACTATCACAAGTGTCGTGCTTGTCGCTCACACCCATCGGTCAGTCACACTGAGTGTATGTTGTCTTGATGGTTTGAGGTGTCTCATTGTCAAGTCATGTTGAGTGTGTGTTCACAAGGTCATGCATGTATGAAGTCACTCATTTACACACTTAGTATTTTGTTGAAGCTATGCCGACCGGACCAACCCCAACAATTGGACCTCCGATGAGCTGCACTGGTCTCATCCCTCATTGAACTTGTATTTCTACCCAGAATTGCACAGAGCTTGAGGCTACCTCCTAGACAATCTTCACTGCACAATCCTGGAATCAACCCACCTGACTGTCACCCAAAATAGCACATAAGTTTCTCAACAATCCATCTCGATCTATGTTGCCCACAAGCAAATCCATCAAACCTCTAGTTGGTCAACCATAGAGTTTGACCAAGTAGTGACCCCGGGCCTCACTCCTCCAAAAAATTGCACAAAAGTTGTGAAGCATGCCCACTTTCATTGACTGAAGAAACTGCACAGACATGTTGGACAGACACTCATCGCCTGTCACTGCACTTCCCTAAAAAATTGCATAGTTTTCTCAGCTAGTCACCTTGTCAGTCGGCCCGTTGCTCCTCCTAAAAACTTCGCAGTTTTCATGGGCAATCTCCCAGCTTCCTAGCATCCTACTCAGCCCAGAAATTGTGCACAGATGTCCTATAGACCAGCCTCCTAGCTCTGTGCATTTTTTGGCCAATAGCCTCCCACTGCCAGCCTCCCCGGAGAATCTGCATAGTTTTCACTGCCAATGTCCCCCTGTTCGCTGCAATGTCACCCAGGAAAAATTATGCATAACTTCCCTCCAGTTGAGCCAAATCACGTAGACACTCATTGTTGATCCGGAATACTCATCTCAACCTCCTAGTGACCTCTGTGCAATTTTCATTGGCAGTGCTCGGAGCCCCCATCCCAGCCTAAAATGTGCTCTGCACAGTTTCAGAGCCTTGTCCCCTCTCCCGGTCACCTGCACCCGAAAGCGAAAGATAATGCATCATGGTAGACTAGGAGATTTCTAGATTTGATTTCATCTCGTCTTGAGTGATTTCAAATATAGGTACGTGCATGAGACATAGCGCGATGAAGAATGGGATGAACAAGGAGCGCATGTTATGAGACTTGTTCGTGAACGGACGAACACATGGAGCATGCCAAGTACAAGCGAAGGAGATACATGCATGTGCAACATCAAGCGAACACCAAGACCATCGAATAATTTTCACACCTTACCATGCGGAGGTGAATCTATGATACACCAAGATCACATCCATCACTCAGCAACACTGCAGCGAGACATGGACACCACCACCAGCATGAACATTCCAACTCTATCGTGTCGAGTCATGTCATGAGTCATCTCGACCACATCACTATTGTGGGCCATATTGTTGTAATCAATGTGATGTAACGTCGAAGTCAAAAAGACCCACATGTAAAGTTGAAGATTCATGTAAAGTTGAAGAGTCGTGTAAGTCAAATAGTCATGATGGAAGTCGAACAGTCACAAGGGTCAGTTTCACCCTTGGCTATATATACCCGTCATTTGTAGATGCAAAGGACTTTTCACCTTGGCTCCTCCCACATAGCCTTGAGAATCTGTGGTCTTTTCTTTGAGGAGCGAGCAGCGGTTCCAACGCCCCGCTATCGGGGTTAGTGATGTAATGGTGTACCGATGTGTCTTGGAAATTTCACTTAATTCAGAAACCTGATAACAGGCCAGCACATTTTCTCACATGTATTGTATTTGTTTATAAGACTATTCTTTGGACACTTGTAATGCATGTTGCTTTAACCTGTATTAAGATAGTTGAACTATTTCGGTTGTTATAATACATATGCTTACGAAAATATGTTGTATAAGTTGTTAACATTGTCTCGCCCGTGTGGGCTATCCCGCTGGACACTCGACAAAACCATTCTCATAAACTTGTTATAATGACCGTCGCACTCATGTGGACTATTCCGTTGGGTGTTGTACATGCTATTTGTTCACTGTGTGTTTTTTACTGTTGCATCCGTGTGGACTACTCCGCTGGAAGTTGCGCATGTCCTATTGTGTTCTGTGTCTCTGACAGCCCTTTCAACTTGAGACTCACTCCCACTCTCACCCTCTGCGGTGAAAGAACCTTGACACAAGTAACACTAAGAACTCACCAAGCATGTGAACCTCGTTGTTCGAAGACAAAGGAGACCACTCTCATGTGCTGACAAGAAAGAGCTAAGGAAAACCTTTAATATAATGGCAATCGAGCCATCATACCAGATGGGAATCCTACACCAAATAGTGTGAGGTCTAGTTGGGACTTCATGCCAAGGAGATCCCCTAAATGTTGGTGGGTCTAGCACCATCAACATTTTTGGCACTAGAAGGAAGGCTGCCAGTTTTTTATGGTTTAATGTCCTCTCGCCCCCACTCATCAATCAACTGGTCAAGGTAGTAACTCGCACTCCCTCTCACCTACATGAAACTCTGAAGTTGGTTACTCCTCACCTCCCAGACGTGAACATGAAATTTCGTATTAGCACCTCCGCTCTATCCATCCCATCACCCATCAGTTCGCGAAAGTATTCGGACTGATCCCAGGAATACAAGATCTTCCATACACATCAAGAAAGCCAAAGACCACTCCCACAGGAGTTGTTGTATCATTGGTGTAAGAATAAGTTCTTGCCACACTCAAAGGTTTGGCAAAAGTTGTTGAGAACGGACAGGAAGCTCCAGTCTTCCAACAGGGAGAACGAGATACCCTCGTGATCTTGGCCTTAGATTTTGGTACAGGAGGCGGAGGGGAAGGCAGCAGAGGAGGCAGAGATGAACAAACAGACTCAGAGCCGGAACCATCAGATTTTGAAGAAGAGGAGGAGGACGAAGAAGAAGAAGACATGGCTGACCAAAACTTGGAATGGATGACTCATGGACCATTGGCTCTCCCAGGTTCTTTTCACAGGATGGCAAAGTGTTTGGAGAGAATTCTCACAAAGTATGACCCTGACAAAGCAGTGAAGGCAGAATATCACTTGGACAACTTCTACCTACCGCTGCATACACTCGAAGTATGGTATGACGATGTTGCATGAAAATTTTTTCCATGTACCTGGGATGGCTGCACAACAGTATGGTATCACAGCCTTCCTATCAATTCCATCCATAACTGGGGTATGTTCAAACGAATGTTTTTGGAAAAATTTGTTGATGACAAGACCTCGACCATGTTGCTCAAAGAGTTGGGCAGCCTTAAAATGGAGGCGAAAGAAAAGGTAAAAGATTTTAATAGGAGGTTTTTTGGCATATTGAACAAGTTTGTAGCAGACACGAAACCTCATGACTCCATCATTGTCAACTACTACACATCCGCACTGCCAACCAACATTACGTAGTTTGTCAAGCGAGCTACGAAACCAACGTTATTAGAAAAGTGTGAAGAATAAATCGTTGTAGAGAAGGAACTACGTGAAATTGGAGTCATCAACGATGATGAACCAATGAAGGACTCCAGAGATGTGATCAGGAAGCCCCGGGCTGCGGCGAGCAAGGGTAAAGACAAGGAAGCAAGTGACATTGAAACCCTTACTCATCTTGTCAAGAACTTGACAACAGAAGTGTTTGAGCTAAAACAATGAACACTCCACACATCTGCGAGCAGACAGCCACCCAGATAATAGAAAGGAAGCACATCATCAGGCAGCAACCACTTCCCGTCTAAAACTATGCAAAGCTCTAGTTTAGTGTTCTAGTTAAAACAGTGCGTGAATAATGAATTTTTCTCATTCCATGAAGACAATCACCCGGAAGGGTCCTATTCAGAATGGAAACAAGTTGCAAGCTTAGTATGCAACCACACACTAAACGTAGTGAGAAGTACACAGTGCTAGCCGAGAGACACAGGTGGTGACGAAGATGTTGCACATAATGAGGCTCCCAGCACTGGGCAGGTAATCAACATGTATCAGTGCTCACAAGCAACGCAGAAGACAAACATCGAGAAGTAGCCCCAAAAGAAAAATGGTCAATACAATCTCAGAAGTCAAGGGGCTCCCCCTACATTTGGGGAAATGCGAGAAAATCTTGAATTGTTGAGGAAGGTTGATCCACCAGCCGTCCAAAAGTAGAAAACACAAAGCAAGCTCAGGAAGACAGTGGCGAACAAGAGTACATCCATGAGCAGCAAACTGCAGAACACTCCACCAGACAGTACGAACACAAGTCTGACCCCAGAAATCTCAGTGATTCTACCTACTCTTGACTACAACATTGTGGAAGACATGAAGAAAACTTGCGCAAACATCAGTTTGTTCGAGTTGGCTAAGATTCAAAGTCAACGGGATATTCTGTTGCGCGCACTAGGGAAAACATCTGTAGACAGCACAACCTCTACCAGCAAGGGAGCAAGCACATCTCTCAGTTCACTCACAATTTTGTTTAACGCACTCCGGATGGAAGAAGCAAACTTTGTTTGCCCTCTATTTTTTCTTTCATTTGAAATATTTAACTACAATGTGCACACCTGTTTGGTTGATTCTGGGGCATCATCCAACGTCATGCCTCTCTCCATTACCAAGAAGATCAATGCGCAATGGAGCAACACATCTGTGTAGATCATCCAACTTGATCGGACATGTGTACTAGCCATTGGTGAACTTCGAGATGTGATCATCGCCTATCTCATGACGACCGAGTTCACTAGTGCATAAACATTGTTGTTGTGGACATACCGAAAGTGTATGGCTTACTTCTCAGCAGAGACTGGTCTAGAAAGTTGAATGGATACTTTTCTACAAATTGGTCGCACTTGTGGCTTCCATATCAGGGTAAAAGAAATCAAATCCGAGTGCTATCTAAGAGATACATGAGCTATAACATCACTCCCATCAATGGTAAGAACGAATCGTTGGCCTTCGTAGAGCTCATGTTTGGAAACTGCCTCTTGGAAACAACGTTGGGGTGTTATCTCACACAACCAACTCCAACCCCACCAGACATGCAGTTGGGTCTCCTTCCTTGCCCAACTGATGGAAATGAAACTTGTACAGCACATTGTAACACTAGTAGCAGAAGTAGAAGTAGTACAAGTGTGTCGAACTATCCATGTACAGATGAGTTATGGACCATGTACTTTGATGGATCAAAGACACAGGATGGCTCTGGAGCTGGGTGTGTCTTGATTGACCCAAAACACAGGAAACATTTGATCTCGAGCCACTTGGAGTTCAAGTGCACAAACAACATTTTTGAATACAAAGCACTTGTGTTGGGCTTGCAAAAGGCCATCAGCCTCAACGTTGTTGAACTCAAAGTGGTAAGTGATTCAGAAATAGTGATACGGAAGGTACATAACACCATACATTGTTTATCACCTCATCTCAAAAGTTACCAGAAAGAGGTATGGTGACTAATCTCTAACTTACAATCATTTAATATCACTATTGTGCCAAGAATGCATAATGTAGCTGCCAATTCTTTAGCAAATGCAACTTCTAGGATGTCACCACCTAGGGATAGATTTACTGTTGAAATTTTGTATAAGCCTTCTATCCCTGATAACATAACTAATCTATATGTTTTTTACGATGATCAATAGATACTACATTTCATGGCCAACGCTGATGTCTTCAAAGACGCAGCGATTGACGAAGACGAGCACGAGCAGTCTCTGCAAGCTGGGGTTGATGACAAGAAAGGCAACCTCATCCCCAAGGGTGTAGTATCTCTAGAAAATATCTATGACTTGAAAAACCGCTTTCAGGGGCCAAGGAACATCAAAACCCACAGCTCCACCATGATGTACGAACAGATAAACTTGGGAACACAACAAAATCTGAAGTTCGTCAATCTCAGTATGTGTTGTGAACAGCTAGAGTGGCAAGCCTTTATCCACTTATTCAAACAGTACCGGGATGTCTTCGCGTGGACATATGATGATATGAAAACGTACGACACACGAATAATCCAACATGTGATTCCAATCAAAGAAGGGGTCAATCCATTTCAATAGAAGTGGAGGAAAGTAGATCCATCACCTGAGCCCCTCATACAGAAAGAGCTAACCAAGTTGTTGGATGCGTGGATCATATACAAAGTTCGTCATTCCACATGGGTTTCCAACCTCATTCCTGTACTTAAGAAGTCTGAGGAGATTCGCTTGTGCGTTGATTTCTGAAACTTAAACCGTGCCTCAGACAAAGACAATTACCCCGTGTCGCCTATGGAGCATATTTTACAGACATCATCTAGGGAAGAAATGTTTTCCTTACTTGATGGGTTTTCGGGATATAACCAAGTTCTGGTAGCGGAACTTGATTGACTCAAAACTACCTTTCGTACCAAGTGGGGTACGTTCGCATACAAACGAATGCCATTTGGGCTCATGAATGCAGGCACAACCTTTCAGCGCGCCATGGACATGGCCTTCCGCGGAATCATCGGACATAGCATAGTGGTGTACCTTGATGATGTAATTGTCTTTTCAAGAAAATAGTTAGACCGCATACGCCATCTGAAGAAGATATTCGAGCGATGTTGGAAATATGGGATTTCCTTGAATCCGAAAAAGAGCGTGTTTCCAGTGTCTGAGGGGAATCTCCTTGGGCACATTACTGCCAGAAGTGGAATCAAGGTTGATCCAGACCGAGTCTAGACCATTACATAGATCCCTCACCTAGCCAACAAGAAAGCAATGTAGCCCTTCTTGGGAAAGATAAACTTCCTCTGAAAGTTCATCTCGGGCACAGATAGTAAAACGAATGCAAGACATGATCAAGAAGGATGCAGTTTATAGTTGGGGAAAGAGGGAAAAGAATGCATTCACCTGTATCAAGTAGGCTATAGTAGAAGCACTTGCACTTTACAACCCATATTTCAACAAATATTTCTTGCTATACACCTTCGCCTCCGACAACTCGCTTGCTGTAGTACTCACTCAGAAGGATGAGTTGAACGATGAATGCCCCATCTCCTTCATGAGCGCAAGCATGTAGGGACCCGAACTCAACTACCCTGCCATTGAAAAACATGCATATGTAGTATACAAGGTGGTGAAACACTTCAGACCCTACTTGCTGAAGAACCATTCAATAGTTTATGTGCCTCACCTAGCAATCCACTCACTGCTTGTAAAGCAAGAGTTGGGTGAACGACGTGCAAACTGGATGATAGGCTTGCAAGAGTATGATCTTGACATCAAGCCGGTTCACAGTGTCAAGGTTCATGGTCTCTGTAGACTCACAGCTAAGGCATTCCATGCATAGGAGGAAGAAGAAGAGCTCATTGGTTGGGAGCAAGAAATCGAGATGTATGATGTAAAGCAAGCACCACCCACTACATGTGGAAACTCTTGGTATGAAGATGTGCGATAGTACCTTGAGAAAGGCACCATACCCTCCCACTTCTCCATGAGAAAGAAGAGTTCACTGGGCCTCAAATCTTTGTCCTATCAATTAGTGCAAGGAGTGCTTTCTCAGGTGTCTGGAGGCACATGATTCAGAGAAGGTCTTGCATGATCTGCATGATAGACCAACCGAGGGCCACTTTGCAGGAAACACCATTGTGCACAAAGTTATGTGATCCAGTTTCTACTAGCCCACATTGTTCAAGGATGCACATCCTTACGCCCACAAGTGCCCAGTCTGTCAGCAACGCACCAGTAGAACATGAAGTTCAGCAGCCCTGCAGCACCCTGTTGCAGTGACTGAACTGTTCCAACAATGGGGCCTGGACATCATTGGGGAAATTTTCCCACATTCGTCAAAACACCGCTGCATCTTGGCAGCTACTGATTACTTAACGCAATGGACAAAATCAGTTCCGCTCAAGCAAGTAAATGACTAGGAAGTCATCAACTTCCTCCAACAGAACAGCATCTCACGCTTTGGCGTTCCGGTATCACTTGTGTTTGACAATGCAACTTACTTTTCATCTTTGAAGCTTTATGATTTTGCATTTCAATATGGTATTGTGCTGAAACACTCATCTAACTACTACTTGCAGGGAAATGGTCTCGCAGAATCCACAAATAAAAATATTATCTGCATAATCAAGAAGACCATTTACTCTGAACAACACAACTGGCACTCTGCCATAAAGAATGCCTTATGGGTTGACTATGTAACACCCAAACCCTCTCTGAAAAATTCACCATACTTCCTGGTTTATGGGAAAGAAGCCATCCTACCACCAAACATCTACTTTCCTATGCTCCAATTGTCCCAAGAATCCCAAGGCAAGCCTTGTCTGCCAGTTCAACGTAGGATGGATACACTTCACAAGCTACATGAAGAAAGAATGAAAAAAAAAGAAAAATATACACTCCACCAGAACCATATCAAGACATGGTTTGACAAGAAGTCTGCAAGGAACGCTAACTTCAATGTTGGTGACTTAGCCTTGAAATGGGACAAACCCCATGAAGACAAAGGCAAACATACAAAATTCCAGTCCCTGTGGATTTTTTCGTACATTGTACATGAGAAGCTTGGCCCACATACCGTCTGCAATCACTTTACGGGAGGATTGGCAACCTTCATATCAATGGCCAAGATCTCAAACATTATTTTTAGTAAGTCGAGGCCACACCTCGCGCCATGTACATACTCTGTTTATTGCTTGTTGTTTTTGCGCTTTTCTTACTATTTTTATTTCGTTTTGTCTTGTTTGCTTAGTATAATTCTATTTTTTATTTGTCAAATAAGTGTTTCCCTCTACTGAGTTCTGGCTTTTGAATGAGTATGTGGCTTAGATCCAAAGAGTCTTGTGACATTGTAGCACTTGGCCAGATCTATTTTTGTTTTCTCTGTGCTTGGTTATAACCTTCGGCTGATGAAGTCTTGATGGAAAATATGAGTCGTCTATAAGGGAAGCCTGGGTCCAACCATGAACCTGTGTCCACACTGGGAAGCCCCATTCCTTTACTCAGCCTTCTGCTCCGTGAGTTCAAGCTCATACAACTAGTAGAAACAGAGAAGGGGAAAATCTAAATGAGAAAAACTATGTCAAAGGTCTTACATGCTTCTCTGAAGGAACAACCTCTTATGCTCTCAATAAGTCAGGATCCCTCTTTCACCCCAAAAATAAATAAGTGCCTATGCATAGTTGATTCAGATTTAAATAGGAACGCAACAAATTACAGATATAACCATAAATACAGAGATGTAGCAAAAATAATACTTCATTTCATTAATGTAAAATACTGAAATATGCTTACAAACAGAAATGGAAATACACTAGTTCGGGCAATGGTAGCTTATCTCTGAGAAGAGATGTGGCGGCTACATGCCTCTGAACTGCATTAAAATCAGTCTCAAGGGCCTTTTTATTATTGAACAATAAGAGAAAACCCTAAACAGCCAAAACCCTAACCCAAGGAGATGTAACACCAAGAGTTTACAGGCCCCATTTGGGTTAGTTGGGCAGCCAACTTCCTAGGGTCATGACTTGATCATATTATCTTCGTTTGATGTGCATGATATCCCGTTGGAAAGATCTCTCTGAGGACTACTACAAAAAATGACTTGTTCAAAGTTTTCAGTAGTAAATTGCCCAAAAAAATGTCATTTAGGGCCTCAAAACGGCTTCGGAAGTTTAGGACCTGAAAAACTGCTAAAAATAGTAAATTGTGCTACAATTAAGGAAACTGAAAAACTGAAAGAAACAATGGTGGGAGTCCAAGTGTAATTGGCGGGTGACCACCAATATCCACCTGGATCATTCCTCCCCCCTTAGGAAGCAACGGTCCCCATTGCGTTGAGTTCCTCCATGAGATGAGGAAACTTCCACTAGACATGGTCCCTAGTGAGCCACTTGCCCTGGTGAAGGGATTGGCTTGCTTTGACAACTCGATATAGTTGGATATTCTACTGGCGAGTGTGCTTGATCTGTGTGTCCATGATCCGATCAGTTGCAGTTTGTTCCATGCAATCTGGATTTAACTTTGTTGGTGTGAGTTGTTCTGCAATGTCAGATGTGTCTAGTAATGGTGGAAAGTATGGCCAAAGGCGATCCACATTAAACATTGGGTGCAAGCAAGGAATGGGGGAATGTTGAACTCAAATTCATTATCTCCTACAGCCTTGGTAGTGGTGTAAGGACCATATCGAAGCGGTATGAGTTTTCGATAGGCTCTGGTAAGGCGTTCCTTTTGCAAATGCAACCAGACTTTGTCGCCCACCTGAAACTTGTGTGGCACCCAATTTTGATCATGTCACTACTTGTACTTGGCATTTGATTTCTCTAGAATGTCATGGACCTGCTGGCGGATATGTCGGACTGGACATGATTCGAACCTTCCTGAGTAGTTGCAAATGGCATGTCCACATCAATGGGACATAGTGGCAGGAATCCCAAGCCCACCTAAAAAGGGTTGTGTCCAATCAAGCTATGGAGAGCCTGGTTATAGCTGTGTTGAACATAGGGGAGGCTCTCATCCCATGTGCGTGGATGCTTTGAGTTGTACATGTGCAGAATGTGTACGATCATCATGTTGACGACCTTTGTCTGGCCATCAGTTTGTGGATAGAAAGTTGTGTACTTAGTGAGTTTGGTGTCCAGCATCGACCAGAGACTGGACCAAAATGTACTGAGGAACTTGTTGTCTCGATCTTAGATGATAGACTGTGGGATCCCAAATTATACCCACACTCGTTCAAAGAATATTTTAGCAGTGGCTTCTATTGTGATATTCTTCTTGCACGCCGCCATAATGGCCATCTTCGAGAATCTATCGACGACCACAAAAACATAGTCATTTCCATGCTTAATAGAGGGAAGTCCCAACATGTAATCCATGGAGATGGATTCCCAAGGTCGACTAGGGGTGGGAAGCGGAGTATATAGGCCTTGCTTCTTGATGGTCAGTTTGGAAATGGCACAGGCAGTGCAAGATCTGATGTACTTCTCGACATCCTGTCGAAGATTCGGCCAATAGAAATACTTCTGTAGTACTGCCACCGTTTTCTTGACCCTGAAATGCCTAGCAGTCCCACTGTAGTGAGCTTCTCAAATCATCTTGGCACGCTTGCTTGAAGGAACACAAAGGTGACCCAAGTGGCATAACAGGGAATCCCGAAGGTGAAAATCTCGAACATGTTGACCCTCCAAGAGCGTCTGGTATGTGTGGCCGAATTCTGGGTCGCTTTTGTAGAGAAGTGGCCAATCAGAAGTCTTGTGCCCACAAGAGTTGAGCACGGTGGTTAATGCCATGATTGGTGGTTGAATGAGGTAATCTGCAACATTATTGGTGTTTCCCTTCTTATACTTGATATTCAAATGGAACTGTTGCAGGTATGTGGAACACTTTTGATGGTGATCATTCTGCAACTTCCTTTGCGTCTGTATGAACTCCAGGGTCCAGTGGTCTATGTGGATGACCGTTTCCTTCCCCAAAATGTAATGCTTCCATTGTCAGTAGGCCTACACAATGGAATACATCTCTTTGTCATAAGTGGGATACTTCTGAACTGTGTCTGAAAGTGTCTCACTATGATATGCCACTTGATGCCCATGTTGAGTAAGGACTGCCCCAATAGCTTAGTCAGAGGCATATGTCTCGATCTCAAATGGTTGTTGCAAGTCTATTAATGTGAGCACTGGTGCCAAGAAGAGGCGATGTTTCAACTCTATGAATGCCTTTTGTTGAGATTCAGACCAAAATAATTTTCTTTCGCTCTTCCCTAGGTGACTTGACTCAAGGGCCAAGTGATATGAGATAATCCCAACATGAACCTACGATAGAAATTGGCAAGACCCAGAAAGCTGCGGAGCTCTGTCAGAGTGGTTGGAACTAGCCAATCCCAAATGATTTGGATCTTAGCTGGATCCACATGCACCCCTGTTTCATTAATAATGTATCCTAGATACTGAACTTGGGTCATGCCAAAAGTGCATTTCTCCAAATTAGCACATAGCTTGTGTTGCCACAGCGTTTGGAGAACCTGTCGGATGTGGTGGAGGTGCTCTTCCCAACTCTGGCTGAAGATCAGGATGTCATCCAAGTATACTACTACAAATGAGTTGGTGAATGGCT
Organism: Pinus tabuliformis; assembly: GCA_031772625.1. Lineage (NCBI taxonomy): Eukaryota > Viridiplantae > Streptophyta > Pinopsida > Pinales > Pinaceae > Pinus > Pinus tabuliformis. The sequence goes on along the minus strand of CM062816.1, from coordinate 1,015,463,265 downwards.
GCAAGATGTCATCCATTAGCCTCATGAAGGTTGTAGGAGCATTCGTCAACCTGAAAGGCATAACCAACCATTTGAAAAGGCCCTCCTTTGCTTTGAAGGCATTCTTCCACACATCGAAGGGTTCGATTGGTACCTGGTGATATCCTGACTTCAATTCGATCTTGCTAAAATATTTTTCCCCCTTCATTTGGTCCATAAGGTCATAAATCCGTGGGATCGGGTACCTATTTCGAACAGTGATCTTGTTGAGCACCCTATAGTCAATACAAAGTCTCCAAGTCCCATTCTTCTTATGTACCAACATGATCAGGCTTCCACAGGGTGATGAACCTAGTCAAATGTGACCTTTCTGTAGTAGCTCTTGAATTTGCCTCTTGATTTCGTTGTTCTTCAGAATGGAGTGCTAATAGAGTGGTCCATTGGGTAGCAGTGCAGCTGGGATCTGTCCGAGATGAGTGTGACAGTTGTTATGGCAAGGTTCAAATGAAAGATATGTCTAATGTCCAGCAGAGCAGTCGACACCGATGGTGACAACATTAAAAACATATGCAACACATTAACAACAAGATTCATATAATTGCATATGAATTAGTTCATACACAATTACGTAAGTTAAACAAAATATATCATTAAAGCAACCAGAGCAGTCCAACTACAATAACAACATATGCATGCATGCACCTCATGGTGACATCTTGCTGAAGCGAAATTTTCCTCCGTTGCAACTGATGCATTGGTTCGGCCCCTTCATCCAACTCATCTGCTAACATGCACATGTTCTTCTTGGGTACGTTTGAACCGAAAACACACTAATGCATAGTGTCTGTGCTGATCTTCAAGTGTGTGTTGGTGATCAGGTGCATCAACTTGCCGAAGTACATGTTCAACCCCAGTTGGACTTGCTTCTTGTCTTCACCTTGGTGAGTGTGTTGAATGGGTTGGATTGCATGCGTGTGCTCAACGACATGCATGTTGTTGAATCCCTTGCATGTGGTCAACAACACTGCTCACCATGTTTGCTCCGTGTCAGCTGTTGGGATGGATCCTTAACTTGTACAGGTGTAGTTTCATATGTGAATGTATGTTGCGCCCACTATCGTTCCTGTTCCTGTTCCAACCCATTCGTCTGTCTGTGCAGCTTCATTTTCTTCCTGAGTTGCTCCTTCAGCACATGCAACTCCTTCTTTGTTCCATCTTCTGCCTTCACACGATCTTCATGTCATACCGTCGCTTCATAGATGGAATCTCCAAAGTTTCTTTCATCATCAATGGACCTGCTTGAGCTTGCAACCATGTTCCACCTCCGTGTTGTCAACAATCCCCCTCTTGCATTCGTTGCATTCACTGCATTCACTGAATTCGTTGCATTCGGTATGCTGCCTTCAACTGTTGTTCATGATGTTTCTCGCTGTGACGCTACTTAATGTCCTTGTCTATGAACAACTTGATGTCTTCGTGAGTAGGCAAGCTCCTGGACACTTGATCGAATGCATCCCTAAGCGTGCTTTGAACGGTGTCTTCGTCTCTACTCTCCTAAAAACCCTTGTACCTATACTGCTGAGAGGAAGATTAACACCTGCAATACCTGGAGACATGGCAACACTCATGGTAAGCAATCTGTCAATTGAAAACCAAAATGAACATGAGAACTGACTTGTAACATACATGGGTGAATGATCATGAAGGTTACGTAATTTCGGCCAGGAGGTCTGGAGACCGACTGCCAAGACTATACAAGGCACACTCTGGGCTGTTGTGAGATTGACTGACTGCTGGAACTACGCAATGCATGGTGCAGCCTGGCTATTTACTGTTGGGATTGCGCAATACGCAACTCTAGCTGGGAAGGACTGCTAGCCCAGTGATAGATTTGAGCAATTTCTTGGCCCAAGCAGCCATTGTCCTCTAGAAATGCGCAAAAAATTCTTGGAGGTCATTGCTGGGAAAGAATGTGCAAATCTGGAGAGGAAGGTGAGCTTTCCTTCCACAGATTGTGCAATGCATCCTTTTTGAAGGCAGAGTCTGGGCAAAGGTTGGCCCAACTCGCCGACGGGCAACTGAAAGCAAGTAAGTCAGTGAATGCGTGGTGACACTAAGTGATAGCAAAAGTGATTAACAGTGCATGCGAAAAATGAATGCAATATTCAACGAACATATCAATATGCATGTGGGTGAGGCAGTTCGTCGGTTAGGCGAACGTCCGTGCAAAACAGTTTCATGCATGCGACAGCAGCGAGATAGCAACAAAAACTAAAACAAAGCTAGGAAAAGCTAATTGTATGTAAATGACAGCAAGCGTTCAAAGAAATCAAGCAAACAATACTCCCACAAGCGAAAACACAAAAAGCGACAAAAATGCAGCACAAGGCATGGGATGCGGGCTTACCCCAAAACAGCTGAGTTGAAAGTGCCAACTGCTCCTATATGTGATGTGGGATGTCAAAGTTGCAAGGTTGATGTGAGGAATGAGCTCTACAGTGTCTAGTTGATGATTTTTGATATCATCGAGGTTGTGACGTGCATGCCACAAATCTAGGGGAAGTGACACTTGGTGGGAGGTTTCCGAATTTCTCCTTGCATGTAACCTCCAACTACTAAACATAGATCCCTAAAACAAGGGATGCCTTTGCATGTTGCATTAGGGGAAGCAGCCGATGCATGCAACTTTGTTTTGCTCAATCCTAGAGGGAACCAGTCAACTTAGTTGCACATGTAAGAGACTACTCGACTGCTGGAGAAAAATGCGCATTTATGGCTGGGAGATGGGCTGGCTACCTAGGAGATTTGTGCAATTTATAGGCAGAGCAGTTGATTGTTTCCTAGATTTGCGCAAATCCTGGGCTGAACAGACTGCAGCTAGGAAAATTTGCGCAAATCCTGCTAGGAGGGTTGGCTGGCAGGATTGCGTAATCCTAGAGCCCAACAGGTTGTCAGAGAGGATTGTGCAATTCCTAGAGGGAAGGCTAGTTTCCCTCCATAAATGCACAATTTTCAAGGGGAAGTTGCTCATCCTGCCGCTGGACCAAGTCCGGGTGAGTAGCCTGTGAGGGGAATGGATCAACTGCGATTAACATGCTGCCTTTGTGCGAGGAAAACACTTGAAGCTTGAGTACTTGACCAAGCAAGACAAAGTGTTGTGTAAGGTTAGTAGGGAGGCTCCAAAACAGGCTAAGGAAAAATTTGGAGGGTGGTTGTAGTCGCTACAACACTTGGCGATACACTGGTAGAACTCTATCTCTCTGAATGGACCTCATTCATGAAAAGCAAGTCTAACAACTCTGGAAGTATTATTCAGCTCTCATCTCATCTTCGCTTCACACTAGTTTGATTTTAAGATGTAGCATTTTCCAGACTCTTGGTCGATTGACACACATTCCAAGCCAAGCCAACACATTTGTTTTGATTAGGGTTGAGGGGTATATAGGTGCATAAGCAGTATAGTCATCAGAGTCTTAGTTTCATCTTTGGTGTTGCTCCACTGCCAGCAGGCCTGGACAGTACCCCGATGGAGTCACATAGGAACACAAGCATGGCTCCACTGCTAGCAAGCCTGGTCAGTACCCCGGCGGAGTTACTTGCATCACCTCCCTGTGTAGGAAGCCTTTCTCTTCTTTCGCCTTATTCATTTTTCATTTTGAATTTTTTTACATTTCTTTTTTTCATTTTTCACTGTGCATAGAACTTATTCATTTCAGAGGCGAAAGAGGGATCTCGACTTTTTGAGAGCAGAAGAGGTTGTTCCAGTAGAGAAGTAGTTTATTGTATCTATGACGTGTTTATTAAGGTTTTTCCCCCTCACCTTACTCTACTTGACTGAGCTGACAAGGGTTAACCCAAAAACAACTGACTAGAGAAGGTGACACTAGTTAGCGCACAAGCGTTTTGTTTTCACCAAGGTTCACTTCGAACAGTAAGTATTTTCCTTCGACGTATCATGGACTAAAAGTAACAAGCTCATCACACAGAGGCAAGATGGAAGATAACCAAGTAGTGATAGTTGTACAAGCCCTCTTGTACTTTACCCAACTTGCTTCAAGACTCATACATGGTTTCATGCAAGACTAACCTATGAACGAAACAAGCGAACGAACTAACAATCAACAAAGCAAAGTAAGAGCAAAAGAAAAAATGAAAGTGAAGAAAGTAAACAAACAAGTAAGCAAACAAACAAGCAAACAAAGCATGTAAGCAAACCAGCATGCAAGCAAACAACCGAAATCAAACACTACTCCTACTCCTACACTAACGGTGCATGGGCCTGATCACATGAAATGATACTTCCAATGCAGCCATCAGCGCATTGGTAGACCCATGTTGGTGAAGGCTTCTTCCACGAGCAACCTAGTTGTGCAGACCAACAAACATGAAAGATATAACAATGAAGACAACACACTTCGTGATTCAAAGTGCCCACGGGACATAAGTGAGTGCATGTGCATGACGGGCATTCCGTGGACTTATCATGGTGTTATGTGACACTACGTCCAACATTGAAGCATAAGCACACTCTTGACTGTGACATGCAAGCAAATGAAAGAAACAAAGATAACTTGTGTCGCGCATAAGTGCTTGCAATGTAAGGCTCCTCCAATGCATGAGCAATGGGATCGTGTAGTTCGAGTGGAGGAAGTAAAATCTGAGTATTATATTGATCTTGAGTGCATATATATGAGTGATGAGGAGCCTTGAGTGTTTGAACAATTTCCTGATTGGAAGTGAAACCAACCTTGGGGTAGTGAGGGCCTGACATAACCATCAGCTAGGGTTGAAGTGCCTCGACACCCTATGGGGTTTCGACTTCGTTGACAAATGGATCTTCATAGACCATTGGCTTAGACAGATTAACAACGAGTGAATCAACATCGTGATCGGATGATGAGGTGAAGAGATCACGACAACCAAGATCAAAAAATGCAGGATGTTGGTCGACATCCTCATGATTTGATGAATCACACACACGGGTAGATGAGAAGGAATGATGTTCACCCTCTGCGTTTTCGGAAAAAGAAGATGAAAAATCAAGTGGATTTTCAATGAATGATTGGTCCTCTCTGTTGTTGGATGATGGGCTAACATATGGTGTGTCCTGCGAAAGATCAACAATGGGTGCATCCGTGGATGAAGACACACGCAAAATAATGGATGGTGGGTTCACCAACGATGTTAGGAAAGACCAGGGATGACTCGAATGGAAGGGAGTCATCCTTCACTGAGTGTTTATGCTCAAGCTCCCACTCATACTCCTCATGAATGACAGCACATGTTGGTTGTGCAACACCAACTCTGGCAGTGGGTTGTTCCTCATTCACAACAAGTGAAGAGTCTGGAATGGACGAACACAAGACAACATCATCCGGAGGAACACCCAGGTGCGAAGACGAAGGTCATAGAAAAGAAAGCCTATGAGAACTCGAAGGACTCACAACCAAATCAGCGCGAAAATTGAGTGGAGTGATGTTGGGAGAATGTGAAGGATGAACAAGTGTACAATTATGATCCTTAGCATCACTGGGAAATGGTGGAGTTGTTGAATGAGAGGGAGGCGGACAGTCAGTTGAGACAGTGCCCACTCCCACATGAGATTGTGTAGCTCCATCAATGAAGAAGGTTGAGTGAGGCTTGATCTCAAACTTTCTCTTGGAACGGGCAAATTTCTTAAGACAATACTCGAACCGGTCCCAAAGAAAAGCAAACTTCATTTGGCTCCTCAGAGCTTGAAACTGCAAGTCACGGAAGCGCTACCAAAAATCAATAACAGATTCATGCAAAGCCCTCCGTTGTTGTAACAGTTTCCAGTCAAGATGGTCTGGATCAAAATGATAGAACGTGTCTTCAATAAGATCACAGAAGTGCTCACATGAGTGCACGGTGTCAACTGGTAGGTTGAGCACCCAACGAAATGGAGATTCACGAAGTGTATATGCAAGCAGCAAATAGGCTTGTTCTTCAATAAACTCATCTTCCTCATAAATCATGGAAATAAAGTTATGTAAGTGCTCAGGTCAGGCCACTTTGCCTTCACCATCATACATGTGAGTCGACAAGAGATTGAAAAGCTTCCCCGAGATGGATACCTCTTCACAATTCGAAAAACACCTTCGGGGAAGAAGAGTGCAAGACTCCACGAAAGATATGGAAAGGTTCAAAACTGGATGAGAGGACATTGCTTGTCATCATGCCCTCCTTCTAGCTCCAGAAATGTTGACGGTGTTGGACCCGCCAACATGTCAAGGGTAACTCCCTGGTAAGAAGTCCCAATTAGACCTCAGACTGTTTGGTGTAGGATTCCCAACAACAGGTTGTAAGGTAATGCCTTGACCGCGATGTCGCACAGAGGAAAGTAGAATAACTATGTCAGTAGCAAGTGTGTGACTGATGCAGGGAGTCAAGGAAGGTGCATGAGATGTTCCAACACTTCCAAGGGGGAAGGAGGTGAAGGTGAGTTCCAAGTTGAAGGAGATCAGTGCCAACTCAGCTAGGAACACACAACACAAAGGACATGCACAGCTTCCGGCAAATCAGTCCACTTGGATGCAGCAGTCACATCATACAAGGTAAGATAACATGTATAGCACTCACGGATCAGTTTGAGATGAGTGCGACAGTTTTTATAGCAAGGTTCAAGTGAAAGATTTGTCTGATGTCTGGTAGAGCAGTCCACATGGATGGGGACAGCATTAACAACATATGCAATACATTAACAACAATATTCATATAATTGCATGTGAATCAGTTCATACACAAGTACGTAAGTTAAACAACATATATCATTAAAGCAACCAAAGCAGTCCAACTACAATAACAACATATGCATGAAAATGTGTTGGCTCTTATTATATAAAGAAGTGCAAGTCACAATCATACAATACATCCATGTAAACCTGCTAGCCCCAACAATGGAATGTTACAGCCACATCCGCCTGCTCCTCCAAAGAGATGTATTAGCTTCGTGCAGTGGAGAAGCCAAGGTGCATTACAATACTATCCAAGCCTTCTTCAAGATAGCCTTAGTAGAAGCTTGGCTGACCAAAAGCCTCTACAATGAGTCATGAGGGACTATTTATAGCAAAGGGTGGGGTGACCCTTGACATTCCCCTTTTTGACAGTTCAACTACCCTCATGACTCTTCACCTACTCTATGACTGTTACATCCAACCATTGACAGTTGACTTACACTTGACATGACTCAACATTACAATGCACATTTACTCATGTGAGACAACATGGCTTGAGAAAGCCTTGCAAGACATCACTGACACTCGATCTGTTGTGATGAGACCAACTCTTTGACATGCTTGTGATGGTGAAGGTGGTGAGCTGGTGCAAAGCTTGGTCGTTCGTGATGGTGTGCATGCACCTCATGCTAACATCTTACTGAAGTGAACTCTTGCCTCAGTTGCAACTGGTGCATTGGTTCGGCCCCTTCATCCAACTCATCTACTAACATGCGCATGGTCTTCTTGGGTAGGGTTGAACCAGCAGCATACCGATGCATAGTGTCCGTGTTGATCTTCAAGTGTGTGTTGGTGGTCATGCACATCAACTTTCCGAAGTACATGTTCAACCCTAGTTGGACTTGCTTCTTGTCTTCGCCTTGGTGAGTGTGTTGAATCGGTTGGATTGCATGCATGCACTCAACAACATGCATGATGTTGAATCCCTTGCATGCGATCAACAACACTTGTCACCATGTCTACTATGTGTCAGCTGCTAGGATGGATCCTTAGCTTGTACGGGTGCATTTTCATCCGTGAGTGTATGTTGTGCCCACTATTGTTCATGTTCCCGTTGCAACTCATTCGTCTGTCTGTGAAAATTCATGTTATTCCTAAGTTGCTGCTTCAACACATGCAACTCCTTGTTTGTTCCATCTTTTGCCTTCGCACGATCTTAGTCTCCAAATTTGCTTTCATCATCAATGGACCTACTTGAGCTTGCAACCTTGTTCCGCCTCCGTGTTGTCAACAACCCCCCTCTTGCATTCGTTGCATTCGCTACATTTGGTATGTTGCTTCAGTTGCTATTCATGATGTTTCTCGTTGTGATGCTGCTTGATGTCCTTGTCTATGAACAACTTGATGTCTTCGTGAGTAGGCAAGCTCATAAACACTTGATCGACTGCATCCTCAACCGTGCTCTGAACAGTTCTTCGTCTTTGCTCTCTTGGAACCATTGTACCTATATTGCTGAGAGGAATATGAACACCTACGATACCTAGACACATGGCAACAATCATGGCAAGAAATCTGTCAGTTGAAAACCAAAATGAACATGAGAACTAACTTGTAACCTACCTGGGTGAATGATCATGAAGGTTGCTCAATTTCAACCGAGAGGTCGGGAGACCGACTGCCAAGACTGCACAAGGCACAATCCGAGCTGCTGGGAGACTGACTGACTGTTGGAATTGTGCAATGCACAATACAGTCTGGCTGTTGACTGCTGAGATTACGCAATGCACAATTCCAACTAGGAAGGACTATTGGCCTAGGGACAGATTTGTGCAATTTCTTGGGCCAATCAGCCATTGTCCTCCAGAAATGCACAAAACAGTCTTGGAGGCCAGTGTTGGGTAGGAATGTGCAAATATGGAGAGGAAGGTGAGCTTTCCTTCCCCAGATTGTGCAATGCAGCCTTGGTGAAGGCAGAGTCCGGCCCAAGGTTGGCCCGACTCGTCGACGGGCAACTGAAAGCAAGTAAGTCAGTGAATGCATGGTGGCACTAAGTGATAGAAGAAGTGATTAACAGTGCATGCAAAAATTGAATGCAAGATTCAGCAAATATATCAACATGCATGTGGGTGAGGTAGTTCGTCGGTTGAGCGAACGTCCGTGCAAAACAGTTTTATGCATGCGACAGCGGTGAGATAGCAACGAAAATTGAAACAGAGCTAGGACAAGCTAATATATATGTAAACGATAGCAAGAATTCAAAGAAATCAAGCAAACAGTACTGCCACAAGTGAAAACACAAAAAGCGATAGAAATGCAGCAAAGGCATGGGAAGCCAGCTTACCCCAAAACAGTTGAGCTGAATGTGCCGACTACTCCTAGATGTGATGTGGGATGTCAGAGATGCAAGGTTGATGTGAGGAACGAGCTTTGCAGTGTCTGGTTGATGAGTTTTGATGTCATCGAGGTTGTGACGCGCATGCCACAAATCTAGGGGAAGTGACACTTGGTGGGAGCTTTCGGAATTTCTCCTTGCATGTAACCTCCAACTGCTAAAAATAGATCCCTAAAACAAGGGATGCCTTTGCATGTTACCTTGGGGGAAGCATCCCATGCATGCAAGTCTGTTTTGCTCAGTCCCAGAGGGAACCGGTCAACTCAGCTGCACATGTAAGATACTGCTTGACTGCTAGAGAAAAATGTGCATTTCTAGCTGAGAGTTGGGCTGGATGCCCAGGAGATTTGTGCAATTTATGGGTAGAGCAGCTGACTACTCCCTAGATTTGCGCAAAACCTAGGTTGAATATCCTGCTGCTGGGAAAATTTGTGCAAATCCTGCTGGGAGGGTTGGCCAGCAGGGTTGCATAATCATGCAGCCCAGCAGGTTGTCAGAGAGGATTACGCAATTCCTGGAGGGAAGGCTGGTTTCCTTCCAGAAATGTGCAATTTTGAAGGGGAAGCTGCTCAGCCTGCAGCTGGACCAAGTCTAGGTGAGCATCCTGTGAGGGAAATGGATCAACTGTGATCGACAGGCTGCCTTTGTGCGAGGAAAACACTTGAATCTTGAGTACTTGACGAAGCAAGACAATGTGTTGTGTAAGGTTGGTAGGGAGGCTCCAAAACAGGCTAAGGAAAAATTTGGAGGGTGGTTGTAGCCGCTACAACACTACCCGATGGTGTACAGTTGGGGATGTTCTCTGGTTGGTAAGCCTAGCCGCTTCACGACCTCTGTTGAAATGAGGTTCTTTTGGCTCTCGCTATCGACAATGAACTGTAGTGAGGAACCCTTTACCCACATCTGGGAGTGGAAGAGGTGCTCCTCCTCCTCTGGATCTTCAGGTTCCTCCCTCTGGATCTTCATGGTGGCAATGGTGGTGTTGGGCTCCACATCAATAATATGCTTCCTTTTATCATTCCCCTTGTCGGGTTCTAACTCAGATTCGGAACATGCATCTAATTTCGAAGCCTTTAGCTCGACCACCAGTAACTGCTTGACCCGACACTCACTTGTGTTGTGAGTGGAGCTCTTATGGAACTCATACCACTTTCCCGTGTCCTTCTTTAGCTGCGTGGTGTTGTTCTTTTCTTGCGGCTTTGGTAGGTTGTCCTAGGCCACCCCGCCTTGGCTTTGTCCCTTGTTCTGCAGTTTGGGGGCACCTTTCCCTTGCTTCAGATTCACAGATTCAAAGTCTCTCTTCTTCTATTTAAACTTTTGCTCGATCTTGATAGCGCATCGGTACGTCGTGCCGAGCGAGGAGATGTTCGAGAACTCCATCTCATCCTGGATGTACCTGTGTAGGCAGTCATGGTATTTTAGTACCAAATGTTGCTCAGAATCCTTGATACCCAACTTTGTGCGAAGGGTATGAAAAATATTGGTAAACTCCAGCACATCTTGGTCCCTTCCCTATCGCAGCGTGGTCCACTTTATGTATTTATCCTCATAGCTTCCGACAGGGTAGTACTGCTCCTTGATGGAATACTGGAATGAATTCCAAGTGGGTGCGGCTGAAAACAGTGGGGTCATACTTTCATCCTTCTGCACATAGTAGGTTTCCCACCAGTCCTTGACATGGGGGGTGGCTTTGAGAAGAGCGAAAGTAATCTTTTCCCAGCCGTAAAAATCATGAACAAAAAATACCCTTCTAGCAAATTTAACCATTTATCTACAACGTCTGCATCTATCTGGCCCTCAAATATGGGAATGTCAAAGTTAACTTGTACCTTAAAGGGTGTGGTGCTTCCAGAGTAGCTGCTGGAAGTAGATGTGTTGCCCCTTGGTAGCCGCTAAAGGATCTGGTCAAAGTTGTCCATCATCGAGTTCCTTTGTCGTTTCATGGTTACTCTCATTCATGGTGACAGGTGTGTGAATGGTTAATCTATTTCTCTAAGTGTACATGAGTATGAGAGAATGAGAGAATCAAGGAGAGCTCCAAAACTGAACTGACAAAAGGTTTTAAACTAACCCTCGAAAGCCTTTTATCATTGAGGCCTCTATTTTCTTCATTTTCCTTCATTTTTCCTCAAATTTCCTTTGCATGCAAATATGTGTCTCTTCACCTTCCTTTTCTCCTATTTTCCTTTATTTTCGTAAATAAATGCCAATTATTGCCACTTTTCCTTTACCGATGCCTTTGCCAATTTCCTTAGCCATAAATAAACCAAAAGTGGTCCCCACTATAATATCTTCCCACCATTCAGCTTGCAATACGTATCCCATGACCTTGGTCTTATATTTTTTTACATGGAAAATCAACCAAGGATTGTTACAAATACCTCCCCCTTGGGGGAACACCGTCCTAGGTGTTTTATAACACTTATGACTAGAAAACCATTGAAAACAAAATATACTACCTATGGAGATTTATAACGCAACTCGTTGTAGTATTTATAATGACCAATGTTGAAAACATGACAATCATACCATTTACAGGAGCTTTATAACACAACTCATTACGACATTTACAATAACAACCATATATATACTCATGCACATTTTCTTCATCCGAAAAATAATCATACTATCTATGGAGCTTTATAAGCACATCTCGATACAATATTTACAATAATATACACATACACATATGCACCTTTTCTCTAACCAACAAATAAAAGGATGCAGTGCCTGTATCAATCAACAAGGGAATCCATAGGCTCACACCTCCACCCTCAAAAGTAGTACCAGGATTCACCTCCTTCCCAAGAGGTCTAGAATTCACTACCGAAGTCAAACTTTCATCCAATGTACAGTGTTACGATCCTTGTGTTACGTGTTCTCTTAGTTGACAATTATCGGCTCATTGTTTCAGGGCACACTTCCAATATGCTTCTAATTCCATCTAGCAATGCGACTGACAAAAAAAAATTCATTATGTGGCCTTCCCTTCTCTGCTACATAGTCCCTCAAGAAATCCGGTCACCCCCTTTTGTGCAGTCATACACCTTCCAAGTTTTGTTGGCATCTCCCTCTCTGCTACACAGTCCCTCGAGCGATCCATCCCTTAGAAAGGTGTCCTCACATCAAAAGTCCAAAATCCAAGGCCTATACCTGTCTCAAAACCATCATACCAATCATAGCGTGCTCATGGAAATTAATGGACACTATTGGGTACTAGTGTCCCACAATGGCCCTGCTCCTGAATGCTTTACCAACATACTGTTGCATGTTCCAATTCCTTTCACTGCTACTGCTGACACTCTTTCATCCAGTTCTAACCACACAAACCTAGGCATTTCCATTCTTTCCTCATTGGTATCTCGTCAATAAGGTACACCAATAATTTTGTTTACTTCTTATCACAACAAGTCAAACTAGCTCTTCAATCAAAACATCATTTATAAACATATCACATCTGGTTAGCTCAAAACGTAACCATCATAAATTATATGCATAATTAAAAACTAGAATAAAATATTGATACTTATCTTTCAATCGGTTTGTTGCTTCTACCTTTATTCTTGTCCTTTTCGTACACTCACCGAATCGGTTTCCACACTCGACAAGCACATAGTGTCTTCTCTTCTCTTCAATCATGTACACATACACATAATGTTCATCACATGCATACACCCACACATGATGTACCACATAATACATACACCAAAAGCCGGTGTATAGCACAACACATACACCTACACCCGGTGTATAACACAACACATACACCTACACCTGGTGTATAGCACAATGAATACACATGTCAAGATACAAACAACTACACAATACACGTAACACAGTACCACATGTACACAACACAACATGTACACAATACCACATGTACACAACACGACATGTACACAATACCACATGTACAACATGTGCACAGTAGCACATGTACATGGCACCACATGTAAAGCATGTACACAACACCACATGTATACAGCGCCACATGCACAACATTTACACAACACCACATGTACACGGCACCACATATACAACATGTGCACAACACCACATGTACACATCACCACCTGTACAACATGTGCACATCACCACATGTACACAGTACCACAATGTACAACATGTACACAACAACAATATTGCACATCTGAAGACCACGTTGTCTCTACCAAGCAACCTTGCTTCTAGTATATTTCCCACACGTTACTGCGTGCATCGACAATCCAAATTCCAAGTTTGTGGCTCTTTCCACTGTCCATGCTTGTCCTGGCATGCCACAAATTGCACTGTTTTCATTCCACTAATGTATCCTTCAGCATAAATTGTCTATAACATAAACATAGGCATAGTTGTAAGCACATAATATCAAATTGTATCCACATGATACCTAACCTCATAGATTTGTCAGGCCTACTTTTCCCACCTAATTCCTCATAGTACCAGAAACCTCTCCATGACATTCACTTGCATAAGCAATCATTCATCCACAAGAATGATCCCTGGCGACCCTGACAAACAATGGAATACATACATACATACATATATACATATAAACATTAGCATAAAACAATCATGATCCCTGACAACTCCGTTAGACAATGACATACATACATACAGACATATATACATATAAACATTAGCATAAAACAATCATTATCCCTAACGACCCTGTCAGATAATGATATACATACATACATGTATACATATATAGACATCAGCATAATCATGATCACAACATATTACCAGATATCATAAGGTCGAGGTTAAGAGAGCTCCCTTAATTCATGCACAATATTGAGAACAACAGTTCCCAACATAGCCAAGGTATCTGATACCTCAAATCCTGTAACATGCCTCCTCTCATATCTACCCACTTTCACTGGCTTCCCCAGGGTAAACATGAGTTGAGTGGCTGCTATGACATGAATCAACCTCCTAGATGACCTTAAGGAAATGGAGCTGACAAAACATTACCTTACTGACTTCCTTCAGGTGCTACAGGGCCCTCAGGAACCAACCAACCATTCCAAGTAGAGCTTTAGGAGTAGTCCAATGGATCAGGCACAGGGTCTACAAGTTCTTTGATGCCTCGCAGGGAGGACAGCATCTCCATTGGAGCCAATTGTTAGCACATTGTTTACATTCTCAGGAAATTCAAAATTGATTGCAGGAATTGACTCTGTCTTTATTCAGTTCAGTTACTTTTCCATATGAAGGGAAAATTATGTTAAGCCAAGTTAAGTAACTGTGGGCTATAAGGAACATTAAAAAATTTTAGAAGAGTGATATTTTGAGGTTTGTGGTCATTAATGATCATTTCCAATATTAAACAATGTTCACACCAAGTTTCATAGCCAAAATCATTGTAGTTTTCTTTTTTTATTGGCGCTACAAAATCATTTTCCAACACCTACAGGATTTTCCCTATTCTAACAACTGTTTTAAACTACATTTTCTGAACAGATGGAGATTAATTTTGAAAAACCAAAATATTTTTTTGGAGGGAATGGACCAATTAACAAAAACCTCCCTTAGTTTTCTAATAGATATCATGGTTTGAGATATTCGAATGTATCATTGAGGTCTACTTTTCTAGATTTTTCGAAATTTTGTTTCCTATAAAAATGCCAAGTCAACAATTGAAGGCCACCTCATCAAAATCAGCTAGGGCATCAAATTAACCGGATGGAAATCAGATCCACATCCTCGGGCAACACCTTAGTATTCAAATGCACAATTGTGGTCAAGGATCAACTCCAACATTCGAGACTTTTTTGCAACCAATTCTAGATTTAGTTTTATTTTAATTTATTATTTGATTTTGTTTTCCAAAAAGATAAAGACAGTTGGTTAATTGTATTAGTGTATATATTTTAGGATTTGTAATAGAACAGGGTTGGAAATTTTTGGAGAAAACCCTGTGTATTGTTGTACTTTTTTATATTAATATATATATCGTTATAAGCAATGCTATATGCCCAATTTGCAAAGATTAATGTATGAATAATTTCCTACATGTTTTCTACTATGTTTAAATTTCTCATTAGTCACACCTTCTAAACTTGTATCTTCAACATTTGGATAAATTTTGATGAATTATAATTCATGTGAATTTCTCATATTTGTGTTATTTGGATGCTTCATTATTCTTTCAGCTTAATTGATGTTGCAAGAGGAGGAGTCGTGTTTAAAAAGTAGGGCAATCTAGATTAAGGATTGGGATAAAAAAAAACTCATGTTTTCCATAAACAAACATCCAAAAGGAAAAAATAAAACTTTATATGGGAAATTAGTGACGGGGAGTGTCATCTATATATTACACAACAAGATATTCAAAGTGAAGTGGTTCCTTTTTTTAGTCATCAGTATAGAGAGATTGAAGGGATCAATATTGAAGATCAGATGCATTTCATTAATATATTTCCTAGAATGGTAGAGTAGGAAGGAAATGTTCATATGGGGTAGTTGATTAACAAGGAAGAAAAGATAAAATCCCTTAAATATTTGGCTAGGGACAAGAGTCTTGGGCTAGATGGTTTGTCAATAGAATTATTTCTTTTCTTTTAGTATATAATGGAGGATGAGCTTTTGGTTGTGGATGAGGAGTCTAGGATACAAGGTTTGATTCGGGGATCTATAAATGCCACCTTCATCGCCCTGATTTTAAAGGTGGTGAAGACTTCTACCTTCGTTGATTTTAGGCCCATCTCTTTATGCAACATAGTGTACAAATTGATTTCCAAAATCATAGTCAATCGCATCAAAGCCATGCATTTTAATTTCATAACTCCTGAAAATTTTGGATTCTTAGATAACATGCAAATCCATGATGTCGTAGCATTAACTCAAGATTTTTTACATTCAATCAAATCCCAGTGGATGGAGGTGTGCTTAATGAGAATAGACCTAATCAAAGCATATGAATGTGTGGACTAGGAGTTTCTGAGGTTGGTCCTGCACAAGATCGGTCTTGGTGTTTGTATGCCAGACTGGATAATGGATTGTATTATTTCTGTGAATTACGCGGTAATCATCAATGGGCTACTGACACATTTTTTCAAGGCATCGAAAGGTCTAAGACAGGGTTGTCCTTTGTCCCCACTATTGTTTCTTTTGGTCATTAACATCCAAAGTAGAGGGATTTGTGATGCTCACTCCAAAGATATCATAGTGGGGTGCATGATCACAAAGAACATCAAAATATCACATACTATGTACATGGATGATGTTATATTAATAGGGAAGACCTATATCCGAGAGTGGAAATCCTTTCATCGGATCCTTACTAGTTTTAGGGAAGCTTTAGGTTTTCTCATGAACAAAGGAAAATCAGTATTAATTTCGAATAAGGAGGAAGAGGTGATTAAGGAGATTGCGAGTATTTTCGAGGTGGATTCGATTTCTATGAAAGAGGGGTTTAGATATTTGGGATTCTTCTTTAAACTTATCAAATATGAGATTAAGGACTAGTAGAAGTTGATCAGAAAATTTGAACTAAAGATGTTCTTATGGTATTACAAATGGTTAACATTGGGAGGGAGGGTCATCTTGATTAAGTCGGTCCTTCAGAGAATTTCAATATATTCGATGCATCTCTTCTCATTTCCTAAAGGTGTTTTAAAGAGAATAAGCAGTATCATAACTAGATTTTTGTGGGCAAGACCTAGTCCTATGAAGAAGATTTACTTGGTTCATTTGGATCTCCTAACGCGACACGAGAACGAAGGAGGGTGGGGCATTAAGGATACAAAATTATTTAATAAAGCCCTGCTAGTCAAGAACTTATGGAGGGAAACAAGGGGATTTGGTATTTGGCAACAGGTTATCAAAGAGAAATATCTATAAAATAAATAGCTTGAGCCCTGGATCAAATAGGGGGCTTCGGAGAGAAAAGTGGCTTCATATGTTTAGAGGAGCATGATGAAGAATAAACATTGGCTTTTTGGAAACATGAGATGGGAGGTTTGTAGGGGGGATAGAATTGAAATCAGACTAATGTCATTGAAGGAGTGGAGGGTACACTCTCCTTGTTGGTGCCCCTCCTCTATCATTTGCATGATAATGGATATTTCTTTTTAGACCAAATACTAGCTGAGGGGGTATTGGTTTCGGTCAATGCGATCTGGCTTGGTGCTCTTGAGCTACATCTGACAGGATCCCTATCTATAGAATGGGATATGTTCACCTCTAAACAATGTCATGTCGATATTGTTATGTCAGAGAAGGAAGATAAGATGAGTTGGAGCAGATGTACACATAAGGGACAGATCTAGGTTAAATAAATATATGCACATATATCCCAGGGCAGAGTTTCGTCAGACCAAGAAGCTTGGTTACAAAATATGTGGAGTTGGGAGGTCCCCATAAAGTTGAAATGCTTCATATGGTTGATAGCACATAACAGTGTGCGTGCAGTGTGCTAACATGGGATAACCTCCATAAAAGGGGATTTCTTGGGCTTGGGAGATGCACTTTTTGCAAAGAAGCTACAAAAAACGTGGTTCATATGTTTTTATCTTACCCATTTACAGTTTTAGTTTGGAACGAGGTTTTCCAATTACTTAATCTACAAGTGGCATGGAACAAGTCTTCTATAGAAAGTTGCTTCACAAGTTGGTTTGAGGATTATAAGTCTTTTCGCACTCTTCCTTTCTATATACTTTGGGGCATCTAGAGATGGAGGAACATGATGATTTTCGAACAAAAGGTTTCAGATATTAGAGGCATCGTTATAAGCATCATCACATACTATCAGGAGATTGGGTCAAAGCTGCGCGGAGTTCCCTAAGAGACAGATCCATAGTAAGGAGGTTTGGTGTTTTTTTCCAATAATATTTTTTCATGGGGCTTCAAGAGTCGAAGTATGTGGCAGTGGGGCATTCCTTGTGATGAGGCCTGGTAGTTTCTATCACTTAAGATGGTTTAGCGGTACTAGGTCAAACAACAGAGCAAAATTAATCGCACTTTGGGGGGCTCTTCAATGCACAAAGTAGTTTGCAATCAAGGTCCTAGTAGTCTTTGGCGAATCTAAGGTGATCATTGATTGGGTCATGCTGAGATCTAAATTTGGTCTGCCCTCCCTAATATATTGGATGCAACAAATCTAGATATTGATGAGACCTTTCCAGAGTATATCTTTTACTCATATATACAGAGAACAAAACAGAGTGGCATATCATCTACTAAAGAAGGGTTGTAACAACAAGTTGGGTAAGATCTTCTATTTAGCATATGATAATGGCATATCATCTACTAAAGAAGGGTTGTAACAACAAGTTGGGTAAGATCTTCTATTTAGCATATGATAATGGCTTTATATTCAGTGAGAGAATCATTAAAATATAAAAACAATTAAATGTTTTCTTTTAATTTTTTTAAGTAAATAATAATTGAAAATAATAATAAGAAACAATAGTCTAGGTTTTTACTTAAGAATTATATTTAATAGATTATAAAAATAAGGTTAAAATTAGGAAGGTTTTTTCTTAGTTGAAAAAAAAATAAAATGAATAAGAAAGTTACAAAATTGAAAATATATTTATCTATATAATTTTAATAATATGTCAGGGGATTTTTTTATAATATTAATTTGTTTATTAATTACTTGTTTATTGAAGCGACCTAGTTGAATACGTACATGAAAATTCAATGATTACATGGACGATATTTCTCATATCAATCCTGAAATACCTTCCATTTCAAAATGAACATCATGCCCAAGAACAATTTCTTCACGTGAAATTTTAAATTTTCACATTTTTTATTTCAGGAAAAAAATTTAAAGGCACAGGCTACAGTTTTGCTAGGACGGTTAAATTTTTTAGGAATTTGGTGAAATTTTTTTCAATAATTTAATAATAGAGTGTTTAAATAATTTTTTATAGTGAAAATGAATTCAAAACTTTTAAACATTTAAAATCGTAAAACTTCACAGCTATAACATGAATTTCTAAAAATTAATTTGCTAAACTTTTTCAAAATACTATCAAAATTTTTATTATTTTCTAAACAAAATTGTGGAACCAAAAATTCCTTTCCTTCGCTTGAACATTAAATGTGATCTATTGATTTAATAATAAAGAAAAGCAGGTTTAGAGCCTGTAGGCTGTGAAGTACACAGCGGCATATCTCTGTAATTCCACAGAGTGAAGTCAAAATTGTACCGCTACGCGATATTAATTTACATCTAACATATACACAATATTTTGACAGAATGAATATGGAAGGTTGGAAACTTGGAGAGTTCTCCGTAATTCTGCCAGAGATATACTCGTACGCCATCCACTGGACCACCACTATTCGAGAGATTTCATAGATTCAGCCACCCTTTCTCACTTTCTATCAGAGCTAATAAACCAAAGTCGCCGACTAATCTACTTCATTTTTAGGTATTTGAATTTGTCAAATTTATTCTAAATATATTTATAATTACAAATTTGAGTGGTACATTTCTTTGGATCAAAATCTTCTTCAAACGAAACAAAGGTTGTGAATTTTTGCAACTTTTTTGGGAAACTGGATCAGAATCTTTTTTTAAGTAGTATTTTTTAGAATGTTTATTGTTTATTGTTTATTGTTTATTGTTATTGTTATTGTTATTGTTATTGTTATTGTTTTTGTTTTTGTTTTGTTTTTTTTTGTTTTTTGTTTTTTGTTTTTTTTTTTAACAGAAATGGTTATGGGATTTCATTAAGTATTTGGCAAAGTGCCAGATTTTCGGTTACAAAAAGTGAAACTGGTTTCTTGGCATCTCTCCAACCAGCGGCACATGGCGCATATGCTTATGAATCGCCTCTTTTTACAATTTATCACATGAACTCTTGCTGCTGATTTCCCAAGCTTATGAATGCATACAAACTGTTTTAACAAAAGACAGAAAAACATAGAAAATTAGGGAATTGGTTCCCAAGAGATTTCATTATCTCTGAGAATAGTTCCAGCACCTAGCTAGGCAGCGTTATTTGCCTCTATGTCTGCTTCTCTGTTGTTGTTGTTGTTTCTCAGGATATGAAAAAAGTTCAATTTTAGGAGCTTTGTCATGCCTTTTATTCCTGTAATTGTCCTTTCTAGTCGAAGATCTGCTAGATTTGTGTTGGTCACCATTGCATTGATGATGACCTAGGAATCCCCGAAAACCACTACTTCTATGTGCCCTAGTTCTTTAAGCATTTTGATCCCTTGAAACAGAGCCATGACTTCAGCTTGTATGCTTGAGGAGTGGCCCAGTCCCCATGCAAACCTGTGTATAGACGCTTCTTCTGGATTTATAATGAGTCCTCCTACTCCAGCGATTCCTAGATTTCCCTTGGCTGCCCCGTCAAAGAAAAGAGAGGGGAGTGTTTGCTTGGACAGCCAAGATTGAAAGTCTTCTTCGGTTTTCCTTATTTGCCAATCTTTGAGACATATAAGTGGGATTTTCGATTTTTGGAAATTGAGGTTAAGGGCTACTCCAAACTCAATATCCTGCTGGCTTAGATTTGTGTCATCGCTTTTGTCTCTTAGCCACTCATTTATCTGACTTTTCACTGTATTTGCTACTAGTTTGAAGTTCTGTTCCTTATCTCTGAAAATCCTTCTGTTCCTCTCCAACCAGATTTGCCAGCTGATGAATTTGGGTAGAGCATTCCATGCTGCTTTGACAATCTTGTTTTTTGGGCTTGGGCCTGGATACTTGGCTAGCCACCCAGCAAACAAATCCGGGACAGAGTGGGGGAAGACGGGCATAAATTTCGATGATCCAAGGAGCTCGTGCCAGATTAGACCTGTGTAATTGCACGTCAGCGAGAGGTGAAGAGCAGATTCCGGACTTTCCTTGCAAAGTGTGCATCTTGATGGCCCTAGAAAGCCCCTTTTCTGAAGTCTATCATCTGTTAGGATTTTTTGGTGGCATAGCAGCCAGCAGAAATGGTCAATTTTTGGAATGGTAGGGAAATTCCAAATACCAGTCCAGGGAGCCGGATTAGGAGGCACGTGAGGTCTCTCCATGAATTTGGCGTAGCCCTGAGCCACCGTGTAACCAATCTGCTTCGGTCCCCAGCCTCTCGTGTCTTTTCTTCTTGCGTGCAACGAAGCCACCCCATGCAGCATCTTCAACAGCGTGTCATATTCTGACTGCAACGTGGATGGAACGTTGATCTGTTTCCAACCAGACCAGTTGTCTCCACACCAATTCGATATGTCCCAGAGCGTTTTTATATTGGCTTCATCCATCCAAACCTTCAACTCATTCCTAAGATTCGAGTTCACCAGCAGAGGCCTGCTCATTATGCTATCATCCCATAACCTGATGTGTTTGCCATTTCCTAGTATCCAATAGGCGTCGTCTCTTATTAGCGGGCGAATTTTAATAATTAGAGAGCTGAGTGAGGTTCTGTTATGGTATTTGGGCTGCTCCAGGCACCGAAGTCTCTGTCCTTTGAAATATTTCCTCCACAGTGCCAGTTGAACCCATCCTGGCTTTGGAGTTATGATCTTCCAAATCAGCTTGGCTCCCATTACTAGATTCTGCATACTTAGATTTTTATAGTTTAGACCTCCCTCCTGCAGTGGTCTGGAGACTATTTCCCAATTAACCAGAGAGATTCTCTTCTCATTTTGTTTGCCTCCTTTCCAAAGAAAGTTCCTGATTAGCTCCTCCATCCTCTTAATGATTCCCACCGGCGCCAAAAGAACAGAGAATTGAAATAGCGGCAGGCTGCTAAGCACAGATTTGATGAGTACTGATTTTCCGGCAATGTTGAGCCAGGAGGATCCCCAGGCCTGCATTTTTGCTTTGAATTTTTCTATCTGGGGATGCCAGTCCTTGCTCATAGCCCTCTTATGAAAGATGGGCAGCGCAAGGTATTTAAAGGAGGTCTAGGATGCTGAAGCTGCAAAGCCTAGGCATCTGGCTATGGAACTTGCAGCAACAGCTGAGATATTCCAGCAGTAAACATGACACTTACCCCTGTTTAGTTCACTGCCCGATGCATGACAGTAGTCTTCCAGCACTTCTTTGAATTTGCTTGCAGACAGTTGAGTTGCAGCCCCTAATAACAAGGTATCATCTGCGAAGAGGGCGTGGTTGATGCTCTTAACCCCTCTTGCTATGCACAGGCCAACTATATCTTGATCTTGTTGCTTCTTGTTTAAGTAGAAACTGAGGACAGAGGCCTGCAGCACAAAGAGGAGGGGTGAGAGGGGGCACCCCTGCCTCAGCCCTCTAGAAGCTTTGAAGAAGTCAGCAGCCCTGCCATTCACTAAAGGTGCAATCCAGGGTTCCAAAATACAAGCTCTGATCCACTTGATAAAAGTTTGTCCAAAGCCAAGTTTGTGCAAAACAGCAAACAGAAATCTATGTCTTACACGATCAAATGCATTAGCTAGGTCGAGCTTAATGACCATACCTTTTTCTTTCCGACGAAGGCTAGAATGTATCGCCTCTTGGACCAGGATGAAATTATTTACTAGTTGCCTGCCATATATAAATCCACCTTGATTCTTCGGGATGATTTTGGGGAGGATTTTCTTCAATATATTTGCTATTACCTTGGTGATCACTTTATATCCAATGTTGCATAAGGATATAGGACGGAATCTATTAAATGAGTTTGCCCCTTTTTCTTTAGGTATGAGGGCGAGGAATGTTGAATTTGTGCAGCCTCCAATTTTTTGACACTCTTGGGACTTCTGGATCATTTTGAAAAGCTCCTTCTCAACTATTTGCCAACATGTATGAAGAAATCTGGGCGTGAAACCATCCGGGCCCGGGGCTTTGTTAGGTTCCATTGCAAAGAGGGCTTCCCTAACATCGTTTTTGGTGATTTTTCCTTCAAGAGCCTAGTTCATTTTAGATGTGATAAGGTTGGGAACAGCGTCTAGCAGTTTTTCGTTTTGGCTAGTCTCCACGCCTTCACTATACATCTTCTCAAAGTGATCTGACGCTGCCCTCTTAATGCTGGCAAAATATTTTAAAGTGCAGTTGTCTTTTTTTATTTCAGATATAGAATTGCGACATTTCTTGGCTTGAACCTGCTTGTGGAAAAAAGAAGAATTTCGGTCCCCAGGTTTGAGCCATAGACTCCTTGACTTGAGCCTCCAGAATTCTTCTTCTGCCAGGCAAGCCTTATGGAACTTTTGCTGTAGTTGAGATTCCTTGTCCAGCTCTTCTTTGGTGATTTCGGCAGCTTCTAGGTGGAGGTGATGTTTTTCCATTTCACTTTGAATTTTTTTCCTGTCCACAGCGGGATTGGGCAAGGTCTTAACCCATCCTTTCAGCATCGTTTTAACTCTTCGAAGTTTTTCTTCCCAAACAAAGAAAGGAGAACCCTTGACTGGCTCTTTCCAACAATCTCTGACCTTTTGCATGAAGTCTGTCTCTTTAGTCCATAGAGAGCTAAATTTGAAGGGGATAGGCCCCAGATCCTTAGAAGTCAACAACTCTAGACTGATGAGCTTGTGATCTGAAACACTACTATGGAGAATACGCATTCTAGTCTCTAACCCAAGAAGCAGGAAAGAACTTGGAACAAAAAAACTATCAAGTCTTGTCGCTATGTGACCCGGTCCAACTCTCTTATTTGACCATGTGAACGTGCCTGTGACTGGCTTTATATCTAGCAGATCCCAGTCTTGCATGAGGTCTTCCGCCCATTCTCTTGCGAGATCTCTGACTATGCTCCCTCCTCCTTTGTCTGTTGAGAGGAGGGTGAGATTTAGATCTCCGGCTATGATTATGTTTTCCAGATTTTCTGGATCTGCCAGACTTTTGATGGAGTCCCAGCAGTTTTTTTTCTCCCCTGCATTGTTAGGAGCATACACATTGAATAGATAAAGAATCTCCTTTGATTCTAAATGCTGCATTTTTTAAAAAATCCAATGGGTATCCAAGGACTCAGAGATTAATGAGAACTTATTTGTGTTCCAGAGCGACCCAAGTCCTCCCGATGCTCCACGGGCAGAGATTGCATGTGCTCCACTTTTGTTCCAAAATTTTTTGCTTGCTTTGAGGAAATTTGTGTCCTCCAATTTGGTCTCCTGGATGAGGAGGATATCTGGGGCTTCCAATCTTATTAAACTCTTCATTGCTTCTTCCTTAGCTGTGGTGCCCATTCCCCTACAATTCCAGGAGACTATCTTCATCATTTATTTTTGCCTTGGTGAGCTCCCTTGGAGCCCTGGGATTGGATCCTCGTCATCTTCGGGGTTTTTGCTAGAAGCTTCTCTAATGTTGGCTGGATGCCCTGGAGCTTGTCCTTATAGGTTTCTTGTTCTCTTTTTTCCTTTAGATTTGCGTCCTCTTGTAGATCTTCTAGGAGAGCACTGAGATTCACCTATTTCCCCTTCTTCCTCTGATTCCTCAGACTCTTGGGTTTCCTCCTCCTCTACTGATATCCTCCCTTTGGATTTCTCTGGAACGCTTTTGGTGGAGGAGGAGGCTTTAGAGGGAGAGGCCTCCTTTGGGATTTCTGTCTCCTGGGTGTTCATGATTTTAGATCCAAGGATCTTGAATTTATTCCCTTGGCTTTCCATGGATGGTTTCTGAGCAAGGCCCGCTTAAGGAGCTTTGGCGTTTCCATTTGCATTCTTCTTGTGAAAGGTTTTGGAACAATTTGCCTGATTCCATCCTTCTTCCTTCCCTTTTTCTTCCACCCCTTTGGACGAGCAATCTCTGGCAAAGTGTCCGTAGACGTGGCACTTCCGGCATTTGAATGGCAGCTGCTCATAATCCAGTTTCTGTACATGCATCCAGGGACCTACAACTATTTTGATGGCTTCCGGTAGTCCGACCTCCAGATCTACCTCCACACAGATTTTGACGCAATCATACCGATCCTTGCTGTTGGCCTTGTCTATAAATTTTCGAAGGGTATTTCCTATGTGCTTCAAAGAATCCCAATTCCAGCAGTGAACTGGGAGATTGGGGAGTCTCACCCACACCGGGACCGTTGTAGGCACATCCACCGCCGGATCGAAGTCTGGCATCCATTTATTTAAATACAGCCCTTGGGGGCCCATGAAGTAGGGGCCATTCCTGAAAATGAGATCTTTGTCTTCTTTTGCAGAGAATTCAAACAAAAAATATCAGGTTACCTTGTTTTTTATCAAAGGTGCCCAGTTCCTGGCGACCCAGTTCTCGGTTGACTTCGGGGAAGGCCAAAGTCCTGTAAACTGACCAACCAAAGCCCGATCTGCCAGAGACAATGCTACTTGGATCGGTCCTTCTGGCGGAAGGGCGATCTCAGGGATATCTTCGAGCTTTTTCACAAATTTTGCTACTTCCATGCATTTCTTCTTGGGCAAAGAGGCCAGCAGGGTTTTGAAGGCCTCAGCGGCGGAAGTTGAAGGAGGAGAGGGAGTCGGCTCCTCCATGAAGAGCCAACAGATCCATCCAGGGCGGCCGCAGCCTGCAGCAGATCCCTCGGCGGACTCCCTCGTAGGCTGAGAACGCGCAATATGCAGGCGTGCTCGCAGGCTCCAGATCGAGCAGAATGCGGATCTCGCAGGTTGCAGAGCTTATTTTTTAGAAAGTTTTTTAATTTTATTTTCCAATTTAATTTGTTTAAAATTCGGTAGGAATTTATTGAAATCACAAGTTTGACAATTTATTGAAATGGCAAGTTTAATCGGTGAACTCTTCACAATGGAAGTGCCCGGCAAGTGTTTAAGGGTGTTGAATCCATATATGCAATCAAAAAACCAGTTTAAACAACACAAATCAAGATTTCAACAGAAATTTTTTAGCCAGTGAACTTCAAAAAATAATACTTAAAGACTACTCCTTCCTTTTTTAAATAGAGATGAAAATTGAAATGGTTTTTATTTTCCAACTAATTGGCTTTAACATTGGCATCCTTTATGCCATGCTTGAATGTGATTTCTTCAAGCTCTGGTCTTTCGCTCAATCTTTGATCATCTGGAACCCCACATAATAATATACTAGTATAGATCCATCTTAGATAAGGATCTACTATGAGCCTAGAGGGATCCAATTTCTTTATTGCAATTTTTTTATGAACTGATATTATTTAAATATTTTGTATAGTTTTTAAATTTTTATTTATTTTTTAGAAATTTTATTTAGGGCGGATATAACAAAATTTCAACTTTAATAACAAACAGACTTACACATCATACCAAACTGTAAAAATCTACAATCTTTGAATACGACTCCCTCGATAATAAACTTCCTGGGCCAGAGCATCTTTGTTTTCCTGGAGCAACAATGGTTCCTTCAGCTGTTACATGTTGCTTTAGGGTGATTCTGCCATTCTGGCATCCAAACAATCCCTCCCTCTTCTAAAGCTTGGATTGCCTTTCTAAGAAATTGAACTTGGAATATCCTTGTCGAGGAGGATCTTAAATTACCTTGACCATTTAACTGGAGAAAGCATCAAGGTCAAATCTTGAACATTAATAGCTTCCATAATTATTCTTTCTTTATCATTGGGTATCTCTTGGATATGGATATTAGTGCGGGTTTTGGGGATCATTATATGGTATTTTGATGGCTTTTTTTGGGGTAATTATATTGTATTTTTATGTTGTTTTTTTTTGGTAGGTAAGCACCCACGGGGGATTTGAACCAGTGACCTATTGCAAGGAGTGCCTTAACAGTGCACCCATTCACCGTCAATCCAAAGCCCCGTGGGCATATTTTGATGTTGTTATTTCCCTTTGAAATTTTAATTTGATGTAGAATGGTAATTTTAGTGTTGTAAATTAGGATTTTAGATTGGGTTTTAAATTTATTTAAAATTTTAAAATTAAAACTTAAGTAAAAAAGAACACTCGATGTAAGTTGTATGGGAGGAACAATATCCTGGATCCTGGTTGGCAAGAAATGAAGAGATTTTCAAAATTAAGTTTGTTGGGTGCATTTAAATGTAAAATTGTATTTTAATGATTTTTTATTTATTGTTTATTTATGAATAATGATGAATATTTTAGCGGAATAGTTTGTCACAATAAATCCAATAAAATTATTGAAATTGTTATTATTAATTTTTTCTTATATTTCGAGTTTTTTTTTTTAAATTAATTGAAATGCGACAAATATAAAACATAAAGAAATACACACACCATTCACAATAAAAACAAAGTAATCCAGATTAGATTACTATATAATTTGTTATCCATATCGATGCTTTTAGAGCGATAAGATTGGAGGATTAGCTTACAGGAGCATTTCGTTGACAACACCCAGTTTTGAGAATTGGGGTCTAAAACCTTTCGGGGCCATTTTGAAGCTTTAATGACATTGTTGGGGGTTGAAACTTTTGCACAAAAGTATAGGGCCTCATGACGTTATTATACACTGAGAGACCTTTCCAATAGTGCAAGAAATACATCAATCAAAGTTTGTATGCAAAAGTTATGCCTCCTAAAACTTGACTTATCGTGATTGACCACCATAATACGAAAGGATACCACATCAGCCTCGTTACTCAAAGGAAAAGTGCTAGCAACGTGAGGACTATGAAGAAGACTCTAGAAGGGTTGAAGTTGTAACTCTAGTTGAGAATTGAAGGAGTCAAGCTTGACCCTAGTTGCTTATCGGGTTATGTTATACCTGAACCAAGAGGAGGAAAAGCGGTCCCATCCATTTTTGATCACATCTTGTTCTATGGTAGAGCGAAAAAACTTAGGAGTCAGAGTGAGACATCGTAACAGAGAGGGTTTAGTGTCTATAGTAGTTATCAAACCACATGTTTTAGGTAACTCCATAGGGAGTGCCTTCTCCTTTGTACTTGCATTATTTCCATTCCAAAGAAAGAGAGTGCATAGCAACCTCACCTTCCAACTAGGTTTTATCTCGTAAGCATTTCCCAGAGCATATCTTGTGTTCATTGTGGTTGGTGTGTGATTATATTTTATTGTTATCTATTTTCGCATTTTAACCATTACATGCATAATCATAAAACAATAATTAATAAATTTGAAATCTAAGTAAATTAACCCTCATAGTATAGATTTTAGCCTGTTTTATCATATTTATTATGACAAACTATCTAGTGGAATATCCATGAGAGTTTACAGGTCACAAAGATTTTATCTAGGAAATCCTTAGGGAGAAAATCGAGCCATAAGATGAGGATGCTTATTTTCTTTTATATGAAAAATGTGCAAGTACAAAATAAGAGGTACTCTCTATGGAGTTACATGAGGCCCATGGCCTATGTGGTTACTACAGAATCTTAACCCTTTTATTTTTCTCTTTATCTTCCCACTCCTAGTTGCTATGCTCAATAATGGAACAAAATACAATCGCCTAGAATGGAACCCCTACTCCTCCTAGCGGCCCAGTATTTAACATAGCTTGATAGCTAGGTATAGTTTGACTTCCTCAACCTTAAACTAGCGATAAGATTATTGGACCTTTTAGAGACTTCTTGAAATCCCACACATGGCTAGCCGCCATGTGTGAGTATGGAGGTTGACATGGCATCCACTCATACCATGGTGTATTGATTTTTTAATAATCCTCTAAATTGATAACTGTTTCTTATGATTTTCTTAGATTTATCCCTTCTTACATTTATTATCCATCATAAAACATTTATACAGAGAAATTCAACAATATAACAAAATGCTAGAGGATCATAAAGAGGCAACCACACAAGAACACAAGAATTTACCCTGGGAAAACCCACATTGTGGGAAAACTCAATAACCTTTCCTTATAGAACCAATTTAACAAGAGATACGTCCATGTCAAGATGATAGACAAAATGACCAGTAAGAAGACAATAATCAATTAAGAAGCCAAGTCAACCCTCCAAAATAACAGCATGAAAGCTTATTCAAAGGCTTAGTCAAAGTCTCTCTCTTCCATTGTAAATTCAAAATTCTTCACAGAAATTGTCACAACAAATTTGACCCTATCTGGTCACTCGTGCAAGAAACAAAGGGATCATCTTCCACACATGCAAGATCTTCTTCTTCTATATTCGACCTTCTTTTCTTTTTCCTTCTTCGTATAAGGGAGCAAAAACATACCTTATTATGATCATATGCAAGTTGTTGCATGAGGGAGATTAAGTGTCCTTATATATAGTCTCTTTTGGGGGCGAATAGGTGCCTCTTTAGGGCTAAGACGACTTGACAGGGAGGAGGGCTGACTTGGTCTTCTTGTGGAGCCATAAACTGAAATTTAAAATTCAAATTTTCCTTTTGAGAAGGTCATGAAGAACATGCCTTCTAATTTTTATTTTGACAAATACAATAATTAAGTTTTCTTTTGACCTTGAAGAATGTGCTTTAATAGTAAATACGTAAAAGATGAAAATATAAATTATGAAGACCGACCATAGTTACAAAAGTTCAACACTCCCTCTTAACTAGGGAGGTATTCATAATGACTATTAAGATGTTCTCAAGTTGAAATTTCCATAAGGAAGGATCAAGATTATGATAAGCATTATCATCAATATCATAATCACCAGCATCAACATAATCATAGCTCACCATCAAACAACTATAGACATAGTCTAGGAGAAACACCAGAGGTCTCATCAATGATAAACAAGCTCACTCTAGAAAGATATCTGAACGTGATGTTTGGAGGCTCCAACTCAATTAAGTAGCCACTAGGAACATAAGGTCAACTAACACAAAGAGTATGACTATTCTTCAAACTAAGGTCAAAGTGATAAAGGGAGAATGTATTGATCTGATTTGGATCATTATATTGTTTTTCACCCATCTCAATGCAATTGGAGTGGAAAAAGTGGACTCAACTCACGAGACCGTTTTTACCGACGGGACCCAATTTGGCGAAACAAGGTCTGAAACTTTTGGGAGAGTTTTGAGGCATCAAATGACACTCTTTAGGGGTAAAAATTCGTCGTTGGAGTGCAACACCTTTTCGTGTTATTCTACACACAAAGAGATTTCCTACGGCACAAGAATCGCGTCAATTGGAGTTTGTATGCAAAAGTTATGCCACTCAGAAGTTGACATTCCTGTTTTCACACCTATAGTTCGAGAGGATGCCATGTCAACCCCCATTATTCATGGAAACGTGGCTAGCCACGTTTTTGTGATGTAAAATACTCTAGAAGAGTCTATTTTGTAACTCTAGTTAAGAGTTGATGTAGTCAAACTTAACCACTAGTAGGCTATCAGGATGTGTTATAACCAGGCCACTAGGAGGAAGAGGCATTCCATTATTTCAAGATCATTTTGTTCCATAGTTGAGAAAAGATAGCCAAGAGAGATAGGAGGTAGAGAACAAAGAGAGGATTTATGCACTTTAGTAGCCCATGGGCCACAGACATTACTTCTTTGTATTTGCAGCGATATTTCCAGACAAAGAAAGAGATCAAAGCAGCCTCACCTTCCAGCTAGGTTTTCTCTCAAAAGGGTTTCCCAGAGAGCATATCTTGTGTACTATGTGTGTGTGAGCTTATTTTTTCATTCTCTACTTTTTTGTTTGATTTACTTTTACATGAACGCACTAATTACAGTTAATTTTACAGATCTAGAAATGAAATAAAACTGAAATAGTATACAATCTCATATTTTTAATATAATGTTATAATATATGTTGTGACAAACTGTCCAGTGGAATATCCACGGCAGTTTGTGATAATTTGGTATCAGAGTAGGTTTCTTTGGGTATTTTGTGGATATTGTAGGGATCTATATTGGCGAGGTTGAAAATCATAAAACCCTAATCATGGGTGACGAATCTATAAATGAACCTCGTGATTCTGCAGAGGTGAGGTTTTCACAGCTCGAAGAACAAGTCGCGGATATAAAACGCAATGTCAACCTCCTCATGGAGGCCCTAAGAAATAAGCTAGGGATATTTGGAGAAGAAGGGGGTCAAATGTAGAGGAAAAATCAGAAGGGGGATCAGGAGATTGGGAAGACGCAGATAACCAGCCAAAGAAAGAACCCAGAAAAGATCAACCCAGTTCGAGTGTCATGAACAAATCCCTGTTTAAGTGGAAACAAAAGTTGAAATCAAACCATACCATGGCGAGATCAATGCTTTGAAGTTGAACCATTGGTTGTAGCAACTGGAAGTTTATTTTAGTGTCCATCAGATTGAGGAAGGGCAAAAGATCTCATTCACACGGTTGAAATTGGAGGGCCATGCACTAACTTGGTGGGAGAGCCACACAGAAACCCTGAGGTTGGAGGGAGAACCTCCAGTGACTAAGTGCGAGGATTTCAAAACCCTCATTAAGTCACATTTTTATCCCATTGGGTACGTGGAAGACCAATGGATCCAGTGGCATTACTTTAGGCAAAAGACGAGCCAAAGCATTCAAAAGTATATCACAAAACTCAGAAAGATGGCTATAATGTTGGGTATCTCTCCAAAGAACCCAGATGTACTCCTCAAGTATTTGGGGGGCCTGCACCGCCATCTGCATGAGCAAGTGATGTTGTTCAAGCCCAAAACTGTGGACAAGGCTTGTATATAAGCACAGTATCTGGAGAGCATAGACCTGAAAAGAGTGCAATCAAGTGGATCAAGGCAAAAGGAGAAACAAGACACTTCTAAGGATGGGAAGAAGAAGCAAAAAGGGGGAAAAGATAAAAATATGGCAGCCACATCACACCATTGCAAAGATCCTAGCAACCACTACAACATTGATGGCCATACAGAGGAAAAGTGTTAGAAGTTTCATCCAGGGCTAAACCCGAAGAACAAGAAGAAAGGTAATAAGAAAAAGAATCTCATGTCCACTGATTCGAGCAACCAAGTTGAAAGTAGCTCAGACATGGATGAGAAGATCGTTCGTACATCAGTGCAGAAGGAGGTGAATCTGAGTAGCCTTCAGCGACAGCAAGATAAAGAAATGACCAAACTCTTCCATGTCAAGATAGAGGTCAAGAAGACAAAGATTGATGCTCTATTTGACTGAGGATCGTAGGCAAATCTCATTGCAGCAGATCTGGTCAAGAAGTTGGGGTTGGAATTTCGTGATCATCCAAAACCATATCCACTGGGATGGGTACATAAGGATGCAGAGCTGAAGGTAACAAAATAGTGTAAAATTAGATTTTCTATCAGTGCTGATTTTATTGATGAAGTGGATCTGGATGTGGTTCCCTTTGATGTATGTCGAGTCGTGTTTGGGAGTCCATACATGTAGATGCATGATGCAATATTCATGAGGAGAGCTAACCAGTATCGGATCATCAAGTATGGAAAATCATTCATCATCAACGCACACAAAGGCAAATCGAAAATTTCACTGGTAAGTGCCAACCAAGCCAAGAAATTGATTAGTTCTAGCAAGAAGTATGTCTTATTTTTTTTAAGAGAAAATCAGTCTGTAGAGGAGTCAATAAGAGGTAAGGCATCCCTATAGGGGTGTACTAAGAAACAAAAAAAACAACTGGATGAGTTTTTACAAGAATACAAGGACATGTTCCAAGATCCTAAAGGGCTACCCCCTAAGAGAGAAGTGGAGCATGAGATCCAACTATTTCCAGACTCTCAATTGCCAAATATTGGGTTGTATAGGCAGTCTGTTATAGAAGCAAGTGAGGTGAAGAAACAGTTGCAGCAGCTGCTGGAATAGGGTGCCATTCGACCAATTACATCACCATGTGGGTCACCCATCATCATTGTGTCAAAGAAGGATGGGACTTGGCAGATGTTTATAGATTACAAGGCGTCAATCTCAAGAACAGATACCCCCTGCCTAGGATAGACGATCTACTAGATCAGTTGTAGCAAGAAAAGTATTTCACCAAGTTAGACTTGAAGCTTGGATATCACCAAGTTCAAGTCAAAGAAGAAGATACATGGAAGACCGACTTCAAAACTAGGTAAGGTTTGTATGAGTGGTTAGTTATGCCATTTGGCCTATCTAATGCACTAGTTACATTTAGGAGATCAATGAATGATTTACTACACCCTTTTATAGATTCATTTGTTATTTTCTATTTGGATGTAATACTGGTATATAGTGCTACTTGGGAGGAGCATATTTCACATTAGACACAGGTGTTGGAAACATTGAAGAAGCACCAGCTGCTAGAAAATCTCAAGAAGTGCGAGTTTGCGCAGCAGTCCTTAGTGTATTTGGGATATGTGATTGGTGGAGGAGAATTAAAGATAGATCCTTCCAAGATGGAGGCCATCATGAAATGGTTGGTGCCTACTAATGTTACCAAGGTTAAGAATTCCTTTAGTTGAATTTGAATACCATTGTTTCAAATTAATGCATACTTTGCATGGATACTAGAAAGTGGTATGGCGAAGGCAGGTAGCCCTTAGTATGAAACCTTGCAATAACTTTTGCAATGCATGCTAAGTGAAATGAAGAACTAAAATACTAATTAATTTATAGATATGCATTTCTAATTTGTAACTCATTCGACTGCCGAAGTAAATTTGTAATTGCATTATGAAATGCTTGGAATAAATTCGATGTAAATGTACAGTGCAATGTCAATGTCATTTCAATTTATTTGAAATTAGTTGAAGTGATATAATTACTATGAGTGCAATAATTCTGAAGTCAATTGAGGTTGTTGTGACTTTTTGCAATAAAGATATTGTGTGTGTGTGTGTGCTTCTATATATATATATATATATATATATATATATATATAACACAACAAACAGTGTTGGCTAATTGAAAGATCAAGTTGCAAGAAAAGTGTTGGAATGGTGTGTGAGACCAAAGCCACCATGATAGATATGACTACGGATCTTGTGTCTATGAGATCGGGCTTCTGGAAGAAGCAAAGATTGGGCAATTAAAATATCTGGTTTGAAATTTTTTTGTATATATCATAGGAAAACTAAACATTGTGACACAGGTGAAATGATGGAGCTGGGAGCTCAAGAAGAAGATTGACATGTGACCATTGTGTCTTGTGGAACTTTGTTTATCTCATGGGAGCAGTTCATAACTAGTACCTTCACTATGAGACTCCATGAATAGTGCAGTGGAGCATGCCAGATGGGTACTTAGCTACAAGACTCCATGCACATGTCATTAGAGCATGCCAGATGGTTACTGGTCTATAGGACTCTAATGACCACCCCATGCAGGAAACCCTTGGGATAGGTAGACTGCCCAAAATGGTGGTTGCTTGGGCCTGGATAGGCGATTAGCTAATGGGGGCCCATGCAAGAAATCCTTGGGACAGGTAGACTGCTTGGAATGGGGGTTACCTGGGCCTAGATAGGTGAGTAACTGGTGGCAAAAGAAATATGCCCATGTTGACTGGGATGTGAGCATGAATAAGCATGTTTGGAGTTGTATTTAAAGACTGCATGGGGCAACTTGACCACCACTAATTGCTTGATTCGACTAAGAACCACTCAATGAGCTAGATTTGAGGATGGAGCTATATAAAAAGACTTTGTGGAGCAGTGTGAACGCCACTGATTTATTTCCTTGGGGCTGAGAACCACTCAATTAGTTGGATTTAAAGACGAAGTTGGATGAAGATTGAGTGGATCTATGGAGCATTATAATCACCATTGAGTGCTTGTAATGGGGCTTGGAAACACTCAATGGGTTGGACTTAAAGATGAAGCTAAAGACTGTGTGGAACTATGGAGCATACATACCACTAAGGGCTTGCAAATCTCACAAGCTACTTAGTTCTTGCAAGGTCAAGGAAGCAAATAATAACTAAAAATATAAGTATTAATTACCAGTTTGAAGAATTTCTCTATTAAAGTTCTGATTTGAATTGATTTGGAATTTTAAGGTTAACATCATAAATAAATTTGTTGATGAAGGTATGCTTGAATTGATTTGAAATTATTATGATGAATCTCATGAGACTCATATGCTTATGCTGTAGGAGAAATATTGAACTGGTCAGCAAAGGTATGTGAGGTTGAGTGTAAAGGAAATAATATCAGCCTAATAATATTAGAATGTGCGGTAACAACATGATGGACCTAAAGACTTCAAGAACTGGGTCATTTTGGTGACACTAAAACCCTATGATATTCGTTGATCGCCTTGAGGTATGCCATGACACATGTGATGTGTTATAAAAGAAAGGAGGAGGCATGTCTTGGCTATGAAGATTATTCCTATGTGAATTGATTTCCTAAGGGACTGAGGAAGTAGAGGAGGGGATGCCAGAACTTGGAAGGTGAGTGATTGCACGGAAGAGGAAATTGATTATTTGAGGCACTGATGAAGCAAAGAAGGGGATATTGAAACTTGAAAAAGTGAACTAGTTTTCATATAATCATGTGCATAACCATTAGGATCAAAGATGCATTGGGTGTGTCCTAGGAAGCAATGAGGTTAATTTATTCCATGAAGGAGCCTGAGCCACAGTGCATTCTAGATTGGAGGTGGATTGCGCTCCAGAATCAAGTGAGCGAGCATGTCAAGGCGAAATAGAAGCATGTTGGACCAAATGAAGCCACTCGGAAAATGAAGCCAAGTGTCTCACCCATTTTTGTTTATTATATATGTAAATCTAAAAATATATGTGTGTATATAGCTCGTTGTTGAAAATTTTTGTTTTGGGCATAAGGACACCAAGGATAGTGTTCCTTTAAGGGGACGGGTTTGTGATAACCCTTTTTTCTATCCCCGTGTAAATGCCACTAAGTGTATTTTTTCATATGAAACTATGTGAAAATCAAAATATGGTTGACTTAGAGGAGAAGACACAGATTCAAATACCGAGGAGGAATTGCTTGTGTTGAGTATAAACCCATGCCACTTCATTTATTCCCCACCTATCTCCTTGGAAAAGTAAATGGTATGTTGGTGTAGACAATAAAGTTGTGTATGGGCATCATGAAGCAAAGGACGAGCCCATGTTGTCCCTATTCTTGTGGGACATGTTGAGGAAGTCAGCACGCAAGAGAATGGGCATGAAGAAGTAGGAATAATGAAGTGGTGGAATGATGTTGTTGGCATAACAAAAATGCTTGACGTATGACAATAAGGGAAGGGGAACGATTGGGCAGGAATATATCCCATGACTACTAGTTTTCCCCTCGACATGAGTGGAGGGAAGATGGGTCATCACATGAGAAAGAAGAGTGGTGAAAGGAGAGCATATGCACAAGAGTGGCAGAACTTAGGAGAAGCAACTGCAGAATACCTGGGGTGGTGAGATTGAGACATCACTCCTTGCATTCTGGTGAGATATAATCTGTGTATTGGTGTCAGTTTAACCAAGAGGGCTTAGGTAAATACTAATTCACTCGGTGCTCACCTTGGGGCTAAGAAAACAACCTTTAAAGTGATATTAGGTTTTTAAACTAAGAGAACCTTCCCTGAATCTTGGTTAAGACACTTTGATTGTTTTTTTAGAGATATAGTAAGTCACTATGGTGTTTACTACTTGGGAGAGTTTAATAAACCACCTAAATACTAGAATCCTCCTCTTGGCTACCTACTGTTGATTTTTGGTGTGAATACCCTTGACCACTTAACTCCTCAAACTCTGAATCCAACTTGAGGGTGGTCAATTGCAAGAAATATTGTAGTGTATTTATCTTATGGTTGGTTGGAGAGTGGAAGTCCCTCCTTCAGTTGCCAGTTGAATTTATATAAGTAATATTGGCTATGTAGGTTAGACAACAATCTAGGATATCCCTTACTATGCTTATGGCTAATTATTTATCTTATGTCATTTATGTAAGAAGGCATGATTTGTCATGGTTGACCAACTAATTTGTATATCCATGATAATTGTGAACTATTTTGAGTTATGTGGTTGCAACACTCGGTCATTTGTAGGTTGTCTGATATGTCTCTAATTGGTGGTCTGAAGGCTGAGACCACTCATACTAACTGTGAAATCATAAGTCTCAGCCATCTTTGTATATTTCTAAGTTTGTGCAACCCATTGTTGTGGCCATGTTTGTGGGTGATCTCATTAGTAGTTTAAATCTGTGTGTTGTGTGTGGACTTTTCTACCTCGTAAAGGTTGTTGAGATCTTTGTATAATCATAGTGAATGATTTGTTTCATATGCCTTCATTGTCATCATAAAGTAATAGATTTATGTGTTGCTATTATTCTAATGGTTTACAAAGTTAGATATATATCTATATATATATATATTCATGAATAAGCATGGTTGCATGATATACTTCAACTAAATTATTACAGGTGGTGTGTGGCTTGGAGGCCTTTGTGTTTGCTAATACGTTTATGAAGAGTAGAGTTGTTTTCATGGTCATGAACGACTAATTGATGCACCTCCATAGACGGTGGTGGTGTATGATTTTCATGGTCTGATGGAACCTGTTGGAATTCATTATGTGGTTTAATGTGATGTTACTGAAATTGTAATGAAATAATAGTGTGGATGAGCTTGTTGCACTACATGATTACGGCTTGGTTAATAAATCCATTTCATGTGCTTGGTTGTGCATGAAATCTTGAATGATTTGTGTTGGAAAAGGGTTTTATCCCTGTGATATTTTTGTGGTACTGAATGATACTTGACTCTGAGGAAGATTTGTTTAGTTTGTTGAAATCCTCGGGACTTCAAACCTAAGTGTCGCAAAGTAACAAGTCTACAATCAGAGCCAAATAAGCCTCGTTATATTATTAAAGGAGTTCAAAGTTTACAAAGGGAAGAGGGATTTATTAACCCATGTGAATCATCACTAATTGTCGAGTTAATCTCCCACTTAGTGACTTTACTTAATGCTAATTAGCACCGTGTGGGCCACACCAAGTGTTATGTGAGCCCTCTAAATAGGTAGGCACTATTGATGGAAGGCATTGGGGCGTAATGTGAAATCTATTATGTCAGTAAATGGTAAGTCACACGTTAGAAAACGAAATCAACCCTGTACAGTTGGCCACATGGATCAGGCAAGGTAGTCAACATGGCAAGGTAGCTGGCATGGCATGTTGCCAGTGTGACACGTGGCAGTCAGAATGGACACTTTTGAAGGTTGAATCATCCAAATATGCCTGACACGTGGTAGTGGATTAATGGTGCTACGTGACTTGAGAATGCCACATGGAGTTAGCATGGAGTCTACATGGCTAGGGCCGTGTCATCACAGAGCTTGGCTCCTCGCTGATGTTTTACAATGTTTCTTTATAAATGCGACGTGGAGTTGACAAAATCCATCGTAGATGGATGTTGTGGGACAGGAACATTTCTATTACTTGATATGGACTTTCCCGTCATGTCCCATAGGAATGATAGCAGAAAGGGGGCATGACGTTAACAGAGGGCATAGGGAGTGGAGGTAAGTTTGTCGTGGGGGACGAAGATAAGTCTGTCTCATGGGGGGCAAAGATAAGTTTGTTCTAGGCATAGGATAACATGGAAAAGACATAATTAACCATGATTATCATATGACAAGAAACATTGTTTTGCACAAAGGATTAGGACCCGGTGGGACCTCAATCTAGGGTGAGGTGACAAATTCCACGTAGGTCGGGTAAGTCTACGTGGCTTGCACGCGGGTTTTCAAGAGGATGTTGGATTACAAGTGATATGGAAATGTCACGTGGGCACTTAGGTTACCACGTGGAACTATTTGCTAATGTGGTAAGAGTTAAGGGGGGCAAATTTCAAATGGGCATAAATTTCAATCTGAGAGTTAGATTGGGATAAAATTTATATTGTTGGAAATCTCTCGACAAGTTACATGAGATGGTGTTATCCAAAGTTAATTCTGCTAATTTTGGGATAGAAGGAAATTTTGTGACCCCATCTCCATAATGAGACAAAGGAGGTTGGGTTAATTAAAAGTAACACCTTCCACACTCTGGATTAGTCCAAGGGGGTTGAGGAAGCATTACAAAGTCATGTTGAATGAAGAAGAGTTGCCCAAAAAGGGAGAGAGTAATATTATTGCAAGGTGATAAGTGAAATGTGGAAATTTCTAAAATATCCATTATAAAGAACTTTATAAATTTCACCTCTTTTAATTGAGATCACTTGGATCTATATCATATAACTTTCAACCCTACCCTCACATTTTAAAAATTACAACAACAATATGCTTCAATTGTATCCAACCAAATCATTCAAATAAATAAAATAAATTCCAAAAGTATGTACTTGAAGGAAAGAAGATTCATAAGACTTAGGGCACATTCTCTTTCATCAACTAAATCTCAAAATTACTTTAGCTACAACAAATTTACTATAGTGGAAAAAGTTATATATAGTTTCTTCCTAGTGTATTGAAATATAATGTATCATCCATGTTGTCACAAAAAATTATCTTATATAATTTACCAAGAAACTACTCATAAGCAAAGAGAATAAAAGTTTGACTCTTAGATATATGACATAGAATTTCGAACAATAATGGTAGATTTCATAGTATAGCATAAATGAAGATATAATGCAATTCCTTTAATTCATCCCAATCTACCATAATATGTCATTTCATATCATCCAATCAAGGATTCTCCAGTTGTCACCAAACCTTAAATAAGGCATCCACTATCAACAACAAACCCTAATTAAGGCATTTACCATTAACGAAAAACCCTAATCAAATATACCATGGCCTAGCATGGAATCTCACTCAACTCTCCTAGCTTCACTGAAGACTCCACAACCAGATAGAATCACACTAACAAGTCCACCCCTAGATCTCTGACTTGCATTGCACAAGTCTTTGAGGAGAATCACAACATTGCATCACACAAGCTCCACTAGCATCAAGTGTTGCAAGTATTATCTAAGGTTTCATGACACAAACCCTAGGTATTTTTCACACCCAATAATTCAACCCTAACATTTCAAATATTATCTAGTGTTGATCTCACACAAACCCTATCACACTAAGTCTTGACCTAATATTTTCAACTCTTACATCACCCAAGCACAAAAGCTACAATATAAGTAGATCAAAGAAGATACAAATGATCGAGTGCCTAAGTTGTTAATACAAAGCCACCCTCCTCCCTTTATAAGATATCTGAGTGTGTCTGAAAATACTAATTGGACTAGATCCTCATGCAACCCAATCTAAGCCACTATAATAGGTCCACATAAGGATTGCTCTACTCAAGGTACACATGCAATATGATGGTTGGAAAATACTTCCAAGTGGTGCGCTCTATAATTTAAGGCTCCATATGTCACACACTCCTCATCATAATGTTACATGCTATCCAAGCTCCAATGCTCCTCCTTCATAGTGTGTCATGGGTTCACACAAAATCCAAGTATTGAAACCCCTATGCAAGTCTCCATCAAGCCAAATACTAAATTGACTAGAGTGTGAAATGTAGTATCAATGCTCCAACTATCAAGAATCCTCCTATTTAGTGCATATTTCTCCTCCACGAGATAAATCC
Organism: Pinus tabuliformis; assembly: GCA_031772625.1. NCBI lineage: Eukaryota > Viridiplantae > Streptophyta > Pinopsida > Pinales > Pinaceae > Pinus > Pinus tabuliformis. Next base: position 1,015,422,965 of record CM062816.1, on the reverse strand, counting down.
ACACTCAATGTCAAGGCCCCATCCTCCTCAATGCATACACCATGTAAACATGCCAATGGCACATAAGATAATGTAACACCCTCCTCCCACATTTACCTAAGTTAACCAGTATGTTGGGGAAAACATGTGTCGAGAGGCTATTATAATCTGATTCAACTCCCCATGTACAGTTAGGGAAGTGGAACCAACACAACACAACCAATCTAACCTTCTGCACATGTCATATAACCTACAGGAGCCAACCAACCCTTCTAGGAGATCAACGCCTTAGACAACTTGACAATTCATTGCCCTAGAGCCTCAATCACTCCCATGACATGGGCTTGCATGCGATTGGGGCCCTCCAGTCGATCTCACAGCATGGGCATGCAAGTGACTCGGGTCATTTTCAACTAGTTTTGAGCCTGCGACCCCAGATTCTGTGTCACCTTTTCAGGGCCAGGACTCAAGCCACTACCCAAAACTCCATGAAACCTTCAGGAATGGAAAGTAACATTGAGATAGTGATACAAATGAAAATATTTCAACAAATACTTGACTGAACCCCTACTAGCCATGATAGCGATTTTGTCAAACACGTCAGGAATATGCAATCTACGGGTAATAACAACATATATGAGCATATGGGTCTCATACTTATCTGAGAATTGCTAAGAAGCATTGATGCCTTATCACACTAGATGCATTATCATCTATTAGTTCATATATTCATTGTTCGTTCATTTACAAATCAAAACATGATGAAATCCATACATCATTATTGTTGTAAAACATACTCATAACCAACATATAAAGAACAGAAATAATAGGGATACATCAACCATAAATTCCACATATGAACAAATACATTTGCTCATAAAATACCAATGAAAGGAACTCGTATTAATGGATGAGAAATCCAACCGGGTATGAGACTTCCACAAACCACCTGATCGTAGATTGGTTGAACCAAATCTTTCTTTAAACCTATCATCCTCGTGCCATATTCCAAGCATGAATGTGGGACTCATAACCAAAACTCAACCAGGGCTTCCTAAGGCTACACAACCTCACCCTCATCAACAGAACTAGGCTTTACTGCAATACTCACCGAATCACTAGGCCAAAACAAGAATGGATGCCACTGGAGTTTCTCTGTCTGCACTGTGATGAATTTGCCTATCTCCTATTCTTTAGGCTTTATTGCAATCCACATTGGATCACTAGGCCCTAACTAAGACTACAGTCTCTGGGATTTACTATATATCCCATCCTAGCATTCCCATACCCAATCGAGACTTCACCCTCCAGACTTTACCATATATCCCATCTCGGGATTCCTAGGCCTAATGGAGAGCACCCACCTCTAGGATTTACCGTATATCCCACCATTCACCAATCAATGATTCCTATGCCCACCGAGGTAACACAAAATCTAGCTTTACCACAACCCGTAGTCCAGTTCAGGGGTCACTAGGCCATGTGTTCTTTCTTTCATAGATCCACCTCACTCAATTTTGAATCCATCCGAAAATCCATCTCAACCAAACACATGAGAACCCATCATACCATGGTTATCCAGAAATGGAAAGGCAAGGCTGAAGAACACTGTCACACCTGGAAAAATACATGCCCGTGATAGTAAGAGAACCAAGAACCCACATGCATAACCATGCATGCCAAAACTAGCAAGGAAATCACACATGCAAATTGATACCTGCAAATAATCTTGTTGTAGTTGCTTGATCCTACTCTTCCTTGCTTGATATTTGCTTCCTCTTGCCTTCTTTGCTTTCCTTGATCCAATGCTGAAGTGCTCCAAGAAAATTCCAAGTTTCCAAGAGTGTGAGAGGGAGAGAATAGAGAGAGAGCTCCAAAACTAAACTGACAAAAAGGTTAAACTGACAAAGGTACCAATTGATCCTCAGAAGCCTTTTTATTAATGAGGCCTCTATTCTCTTCAATTTTCCTCCTCACATGCAACCTGTGACCTTTCACCTTCCTTTTCTCCTAATTTCCTTTATTTTCATAAATAAAATGCCAATTAATGCCTCATACCTTTCCAAAGACTTTTCCATTGCCTTTGCTAATTTCCTTAGCCATAATAAATGAACACTCACACTAGGATGTCTTGCCCAACATTGAGCTTGGAATAAGTGTCCCATAAACGTGGTTATTATTTTGCATATATTAAATTTTATTACATGGAATTTTCACTAGGTTTTTTACAGAACCCTCCCCCTTAGGGGAACACCGTCCTCCGTGTTCAACGACTCCTACAACCAATAAAACTGCTGCAAGCAAAACATGTTGCCCATGGAGCTTTATAAATTAGCTCAATGCAATATTTACAATGATAAACTTGCTAAGAAGCAACCCAACATGACAACCATAACAACATGACACCCATACCACTTATTGGAGCTTTATAACATAGCTCATGGCGGTATTTACATCCATATACATATGTACATATGCCAAAACATCACACCAAAGCATATACCAAAAACATTCGCTCAACCAGCAAATAGAGAAGGATAGATAGCTCGCATTTGATCTATCATCTCCCATGTAGCTTCATCAGGCCCAAAGTGATTCCATTGCACTTTAACCTGCTCTATTGCTCGATTTCGGAGCATGACCATTTTTCTCTACAATATACACTGAGGTTCTGGATGGAATTCTCCATCTGGCTCCACCTGTAATACAGACTATTTAATCACATTATCAACATCATTAACATTTTTCTTAAGCAATGACACATGGAAAACATCATGGACTTTCATTGTTGGGGGAAGTGCAATTCAATAGGCTATTGGTCCAATCCTTTCAATAATTTTAAAAGGTCCACAAAATTGAGGTGCCAGCTTGGCACATGATCCAATATGCAAGGAGCTCTTCTTCGGCTTGATGTGAAAGTACACTTGTTCCCCAACCTAAAACTCCTTAAACAACTTGTTCTAGTCTACATAAGTTTTCTGTTTGTCTTGTGTTGTCTTCAAATTCTTCTTTATTACTTGCATTTCTGCCAACATGTTTGGTCCAGTCAACACCCTGTTAATTGGATCACTCCGATGGATAGGAGTATTACAACTCTGCCCATGCAATTCCTCAAATGGACTCATCCTTAGATATCCCTGATACCCATTGTTGTAAGCGAACTCAACTAGTGGAAGATACTCTTCCCACTTCCACTGTTGTTGCATCACGTACATCCTCAACATATCTTCTAATATCATGTTGACCCTCTATGTTTGTTCATCTATCTATGGATGATAAGTTGTATTGAAGGCCAACTCTTTCCCTAAACCTGTAAACATCTCCTTCCAAAACTTGGAATTAAACTCAGCATCCTTGTCTGACACAATCTTCTTCGGAACACCATGCAATCTGACTACATCTTTGATGAAGACCTGTGCTACATCACTAGATGAATACGTAGACTTAACCTTTTTTTTCACATAGGAAAATCTGGGCGATCAACCACGAAGGGAATCAAATCTCGTCGGCGAGACTATCAGGGCCCAACCCCAAGGGCATCGAGGAGAATTGACCCTGTGACCTCCCGATCGGCGAGGCACTTAGAAACAGGGACTCAACCAGTTGAGCTAACCCTTGGGGCTAATACGTAGACTTAGCTAGAATGAAGTGTGCTACCTTTGTCAAGTTGTCTACCACAACCATGATGGAATCATGTTGTTTAGATGTCCTCGGCAAACCTGTGATGAAATCCATGGAAATGACCTCCCATTTCCACTCTGAAATCACAGTTGGCTTTAGTAGTCCACCTAGATGATTACATTTTGCCTTTCCCTATTGATAGTCCAAGCATATAGCCATAAACTTTGTCATGTCCTTCTTCAAGTTCGGCCAATAGTAGAACTTCTAAATCACTGTCAATGTCTTATGATATCCTAGGTGACCTGAATATGGCTTAGCATTAAATTCCCTCAAGATAATATTTTTGAGCTCACTGTTGTCTGGAACATATATCTTGTCCCTAAATCTGACCAAGCAATCTGTAGTAAGATGATAGTCCAAAACCTGATCACATGTACCCACACTTGTACCTGCACTTTGTTGTAACCAGTGCATAAGATTTGTATACCTATCATCCTAATGACCTGCCTATAAGTTCTGATCCTGTAACTTTGTCCCATAAGAACTCATAGCTTCTATATGATTCACTTGTATCTACGTGCTAAGAGCATCTACAACCCTGTTCTCCTTACCCTTGATGTACCTGATCTTGAAGTCAAACTCACTAATCATGGTCAACCATCTAGCTTGCCTGAAATTCAAGTTCGACTAATCGAATAATTATCTCAACTGACTTTGATCACTCATCAATATAAACCTCCTTCCAAGAAGATAATGCCTCCACATTTTCAATGCATGAATGATTGTTGCCAACTCAAGATCATGTGTCGAATAATTATGCTCATGCTCTTTCATTTTTTGTGATTCATAGCATACCACATGTCCTTTCTACATAAGAAATCCACCAAGTCCTCTCTTGCAGGCATCTATACATATCACAAACTCATTGTCCAGATCTACAATCTTTAACATTGGAGCAGTTGTCAACGACTACTTTAACTGCTCAAAGCTTGTTGTACATTCCTTTTTCCATTCAAATTTCTTACCTTGCCTTTGAAATGACGTAATAGGATATGCAATCCGAGATAATTTCCTGATGAACCTCCTATAGTAACCTGCTAGCTCCATAAATGATCTTACCTCTTCCACATTTCTAGGAGCTTCACACTCCATGATAGCCCTTATCTTCTCTGGACACACTGTTATACCTTCCTTGGGGAACACATGCCCTGAGTAATGTACCTATGTCTGAAAGAAACTGCATTTTCTAAGCTTGGCATACAATTAATGCTCTCTTATCAATCTCAACACTGTTTCTAAATTCTTGGCATGTTCTTCCTCATTTTTATAATATATCAAGATGTCATCAATGAACACAATAACAAACTTGTTCAGATGAGGATGCAACACACTATCCATCAAGCACATAAAGGTAGCTGGAGCATTAGTCAAACCAAATGGAACTACAACAAACTCATAATGCTCGTACCTAGTCTGGAAAGTCGTCTTGTATATGTCCTCTTCCTTAATGCATACCTGATGATATATGGATCTCGAATCAATCTTTGAGAACACTCCTTCTCCCTTCAACTGATCGAACAAGTCATCAATCCTCAGCAATGAATACTTATTCTTGATGGTCACCTTGTTCAACTGCTTGTAATTAATGCATAACTTGAGAGTATCATCCTTATTCTTCACAAATAATACTGGTGCACCCCAAGGTGATACACTTGGCCTAGTGTATCCCTTATCAATCATCTCCTTCAACTACAACTTCAACTCCACCAACTATGGAGTGCTCTGCGGTTGCGCGTTGCCTGAAGAGTTGTAACCATTCTAACCGATGTTTCCTTATTCTTATCCCGTAAGATTCTTTGTTCTCCATTTTCATTCAAGAACTCAATGGCCTTGTCATAACAATCCAGTTTGGTCCTATGAAGATACTACCAGTCCATGCCCAGAATCATACTATATGACCCCAATAACAATACATTCAAATGTGCTCCTGTAGGCATACCATTCAAATCGAATTCACAAGCTCTTACCCAATGATATACTCTCTTATTTGTACCTATAGCTTGTTGCACTAACCAGGATTTTGCATGCACTTCTTTATTCAAACCACACTTATCCACCAGGTCAGGACTAACATAGCTATAATTAGATCCGGGGTCAATCAAAATGGAAACGAATTGATCACAAATCTTACCATCTATATCGATAACAATTACCTGGTGCTCTTCCTACTTGTTATCCAGCGCTACATAGATACGAGGAATGCTCTTCCCAACATCCCCAATAATATGCACCTCTTGTGCACTATAGATTTGAGGCCTACCACCCTGCTTTTGTGGAAAATCTCTCTTAAGATGTTCCTTACCACACATCCAACACTCCAACAGTCATGTACCATCACCTATATTTTTTTGTTGTGACCCATGTCCCTATCTAGCTACGTTGAACTTCTTGTACGGTGCAACATTTTCTTTCTCTTTTGCATTTTGAGACCTTGTTCTTTTTGGTTTCCATTTACTTTTACCTTTATCTTTACCTTTCCATCCTTGCTGAGATTCGTTTTTACGCTTTAACTACTCATAGAAATGCTTCAATTTCCCAATAACTTCCTCAAGTGATCGAGGTTCATCATACTCAATTTGATCTCTAAAAGTTAATGAAATCCACGAGCAAATATCTGAACTTTAGCCTTATCATCCTTAATATATTCTACATACGTCAATAGCTCCAGGAACTTAGTCGTATACTCCTCATCTATCATCGATCCCATCTTTAGCTAGTAAAATTCTTTGGCCTTACTGTCATGGTACCTTTCTGACAAGTACTTCTTCCTGAAAAGTCTTTTGAATTCATGCCAACTCAACTCCTTCGTCTTGATGTCTCTAACCCACCTTACATCTTCCCACCAGATATTCGCTTTACCTTTAAGACTGAATGTCATTATTATGGCCTTCATGTTTTCTGAGTAATCATGCAGTTCAAAGAACTTCTTCATCCCAAGTAACCAAGCCTTTGCATCCTCTGGCTTCTTCAAATCTCCATCAAAAGTAGGTGGCTTAGATTTCTTAAACTCATCTAGCAAATATCCCCTGTCACTCCTCTTGTAAGGATGATAACGATGACAATCATAGTGCATGTCAGAAACATAACTAGAATAGTATGTATGTCCATCACCTCTTCGATCTGGAGTACCCAAGAACCTACCATCTCTAATCGTATCATCCCTATCCGACCTGTGCCGACCATGAGATCTATTTCCATATGCCCCATTAGTTATGTCCTCCTGTCCATGGTTGATCTGAAGTGGTCCCTGTTTTTACAATTATGACAAACTCTGAAGAATTATTGCATTGACTTTTCCTTGTTTCTCCTGTGCTTGCATGATTTTTTCATTATCTTCCTTGCAACTTCTTAATTATTCCTTTAAGCTTCTCAATGTGTCTACTAAGTCAGAAGCGTGTCCAACACCACGTTGCTCATCTAGTTCGTAGGGAGATTCTCGTGAACTGTAGTTTACCATCTTGTTAGTCATCTTGATCTCTTTCGTGCCAAACATATCATGTCAGCTAAACCAAAATATAAACATAATCAACATACCTCAATGTAGCTCGGGGAGGATATCTCATCTACAAGATCAACCAAATTAGCAAAATACATGTATAAACATAATCATAACAACATATAGATATCACCCTAACCATAGTTTGGTCATTAATGCATGGCCCTATCAACCACACATCATGACCTCATGCATGACAACTACAACCATGTCAATGTATTCATAATCAACATACATATAACATGCATGCACACACTATACATATAAACATTGTCATGCACAACCAGTGTATAATCGACCTATATTTGTGATATACACATCCAACAACACACCATCAACTTCCACATGGCGACACAAACACAACCATGACCAACACCATGCATACACAACAAGTACATAGACCACAAGTATAAGGAACACATATGCAACTGACATGAATGCATGACCAACACACCGCCCATCCAGTCCAAGGGGTGAAACATGCTCCGATATCACTCTATAACACCCTCCTCCCACATTTACCCAAGTTAATCGGTTCATTGGGGTAAACATGTGATGAGAGGCTACTACAATCTGATTCAACTCCCCATGTATAGTTAGGGAAGTGGAACCAACACAACACAACCAATTTGACCTTCTACACATGTCACAGAACCTATAGGATCCAACCAACCCTTCCAGGTGATCAACCCCTGAGACAACTTGACACTTCACTGCCCTAGAGCCTCAGTCGCTCCCATGACATGGGCATGCATGTGGCTGGGGCCCTCTTGTTTCTCTCACAGCATGGGCATGAAAGCGACTGGGGTCTTGTTTAGCTAAAACTAAGCCTGCAACCACAGATTTTGTGCTACCCTTTTAAGGCCAAGGCTTAGGCAACTACCCAAAACTCCATGAAACCTTCATGAACGGAAAGTAACATCGATTCAACGATACAAATGTAAATATTTGAACAAAGACTTGACTGGACCCCTACTAGCCATGACATGCATTTTGTCAAATATGTCATGAATATGCAATCTACAGGTCATAACAACAAATCTGAGCATAGGGGTCCCATACTTATCTGAGAATCACTAAGAAACATTAATGCCTTATCACAATAGTTGCATTATCATCTATTAGGGCATATATTCATTGTTCGTTCATTTACAAATCAAAACATAATGAAAGCCATACATCATTATTGTCATAAAACATACTCATAACCAGCATATAAACAATAAAAATAATAGGGATACATCAATCATAAATGCCACATATGAACCAGTAATTTTTCTCATAAAATACCAAGGAAAGTAACTCTTATTAATGCATGCAAAATCCAACTGGGTATGGGACTTCCATGAACCACCCGACCGTAGATTGGTTGAACCATATATTTCTTTCATCCAATCACCCCCATGTCATATTCCAAGCATGAATGTGGGACTCATAACCAAAACTCAACCAGAGCTTCCCGAGGCTACAACACCTCACCATCATCAATAGAACTAGGCTTTACCACAATCGTCACCATATCACTAGGCAAAAACAAGCATGGATGCCACCGGAGTTTCTCCACCTACACCATGAGGAATTTTCTTGTCTCCTAGTCTCTAGGATTTACCGCAATCCACACTAGATCACTAGGCCCTAACCGAGACTACAGTCTCTAGGATTTACTGTATATCCCATCTCGAGATTCTTAGGCCCAATCAAGACTCTACCCTCCACGCTTTAACATATATCCCATCCCAGGATTCCTAGGCCTGATGCAGAGCACCCACCTCTAGGATTTACCATATATCCCGTCATTCACCGGTCGAGGATTCCTAGGCCCACTGAGATAACACAAAATCCATCTTTACCGCAACCCATAGTCTGGTTCAGGGATCATTAGGCCATGTGTTCTTTCTTTCAAAGATCCACCTCACTCAATTTTGAATCCATCCGGCAATCCAGCTCAACCAAAAACATGAGAACCCATCACACCATGGCTATCCGAAAATGGCAAGGCAAGGCTAAAGAACATTGTCACACCTGGAAAAACCCATGCCCATGACAACAAGAGAACCAAGAACACACATGCATAACCATGCATGCCAAAACTAGCAAGGAAATCACACATGCAAATCGATACCTGCAAATAATCCTATTGTAGTTGCTTGATCCTGCTCTTCCTTGCTTGATCTTTGCTTCCTCTTGCCTTCTTTTCTTTCCTTGATCCAATGTTGAAGTGCTCCAAGAAAACTCTAAGTGTCCAAGAGTGTGAGAGAGAGAGAGCTCCAAAACTGAACTGACAAAAAGGTTAAACTGACAAAAGGTAACAATTGATCCTCAAAAGCCTTTTTATTAATGAGGCCTCTATTTTCTTCAATTTTCCATTATTTTCCTTCATTTTCCTCATCACATGCAACCTGTGACCTTTCACTTTCCTTTTCTCCTAATTTCCTGTATTTTCATAAATAAAGTGTCAATAAGTGCCCCATGCCTTTCCAAATCCTTTGCCATTGCCCTTGCCAATTTCCTTAGCCATAATAAACCAAATGAACACCCACACTAGGATGTCTCACCCAACATTCATCTTGGAATAAGTGTCCCATAACCATGGTTATTATTTTTCCTTTATTAACTTTTATTACATGGAATTTTCACCAAGGTTGTTACAAATAACCACCTTGACAAGAAGTTTGCCTCCCTTAACCTATCTCTTAAGGACAAGCGCCCACCTACAGTAACCTCTCCAAATGTCAATCAACCAAAATAATCTAATATATAACAAAAGGTTAGGGTTTCACCATGCACCCCACATTATTGCATGAAATGCAACCCTGGAATGGTATGAACACTTTCAAATCAACACAAGAGCTAACACCCCCTCTTTGTAAGGAAAGAGTTTCAAAAATACTAAACCCCTCCCTTTGAATCTCAATTGAATCTACCTTCTAAAAATCTAAATTTCTTATAGTCCGGGAATTAATCATTGTTCTTACAAAAGTTTTAGAACAAACCAAGATATTATCACTATCACCACATCTCGAACCTCCAAGGAAGATTGACCACTTATGAATATGAAGGAACATAACCCTGAACTAATAAAAAAGTACCAAAAATCCATCATCCCTCAAGTCAACTTTGGGGAATAAAATCTTCATACTCCACATCATTAGTTGTTCAAAATTTCATGTAAATATAGCCACATCTACATATAGAACCAAGACAAGTTGATCAGATCTATCATCAACTTGAAGGTGTCACTCTATACAAATCTCACCAATCTCAAAATACTAAGCTTATGGGACATGAAATAGCCCATGAAGATCCTCTATTAAAAATGGGTATCTCACCCATACATCTTAAAACCCCCAACAACCAAAACAAAATCCTTAACAAGATTACTCCCCTCTTTCCAAGAGAATCCTCTAGTAACAAGAAAAAGAGTCACATCAAGGTAAAATCCATTTGGTTGAGGTAATATTGCAAAAAACCATGTCCGTGTACTCATCAATACTCCCATCAACCATATTTTTAATCTTGTACAACCATTTAGAATCAATCGCTAATTCCCTAAACATCTACTTACAATCTCCTAAACATCATTTTGAGGATGGAATTAAACTCCCCAATCATGGCATCCAACCATTATTTCTTTTCATACTCATCCTTAAAACTAAAAGGCATGCACATCATCCTAGTATCACATACTAGTGCCACATGACCAACTAGTAACCTGAAAAGCTCACCATCCCACACACCTCCAGCAAAATATCCCATATTTTATAGACAACAACTATTTATGGTGCATTGTTGTCTTCAAATTGAAACTCTACACTAGAATTCTCATACAAGAAACTAAAAGGAGTTTCTTCTTCAAACCAAAATCAAACAAAACATCATTCAACTCAAGAACATTAGCTAATGGAATTTGAAAGGGTATCGAGACTCATTCCATCATAGGATAGGTAGAAACATCATCCAACTCCATGCCTATTGCTCTTGCTTACTCTTGAAATTTTCTAAATAGTTTTGTATCATAAGTCATATGTCTTGAAACCCCATTATCCACATATTGTTCAACACCTAATATAATGTTGGTAGGTAAAACAAAACAAAAATACATGGAAAAGGTGATCTCAAGCTTGGATGTTAAGTGATCCACTCAAACAATAGTCTCTCTACACCATGTAACATGTTTGTAATCCCTCCCCCCTTCTTATTTAGACATTGTTGGCATAATGTTCATTATAATGAAATCTAAAATACTTCAAATGACTCAAATATTTCTTACCTTGGCATGATTCTTCCTTGTTACCCTTCTTAGGTCCCTTATTGCTTCCTGTCATCATCCTCTTGAAAAGGGTTGGGTCTTTTACTTTCCTTTGGTTAGTTGAACTAGGTTCTAACCTTGTCTCTTCCTACACAAAGTCATCGCAAAGCTTCTCAAAAGTTGGTAGCTTCTCATGAGTGCAAATACCTTGGATGAAGGGTTTGTAGGATGAAGTAAACCTACCCAATGAAATGGACACCAACTTCTCATCCTCTATATTTCCCTTTATGTCAACCACCTAATCTCTCCACTATGCTATCCTTCCCAAGTAGCCAACTATTGAATCCATGTCACTTATGTAGATGGTTGAGGACTTGCTTTGAAAGAGAAATTTCCTAGAGATGTTCACGCTCTTGTACAATGCAATCAAAGGATCATACATCTCCTTGTTGGATTTATTCTATGCAATATAAGTGATCAGATGATCCTTCACCAAATTAAGAATAATTCTCTTTACATTGGCCTCATTTTTATTACACTCAAATAATTTTTTTGGAGCAATATATCTAGTAATTTTTTCCTCAAAAGGATTTAAAAGCTTAAACTTTTCCAATGGCATTTGCATTTGCACCCTATAGTTCCAAGATGTAAAATTGAAGAATCTTCAAAACCTTTCACTCTTTGTAAGATTGAGACTAGTAATCCTCGCCAATCTAAATGAAACCCCCCAGCAAAATCAACATCCTAAATCCATTTCAACTACCTCAATTTATGTCAATATTCATGGTGGCCATTTAGCCACTATACTTACTGTGTTTGTTGTTTGGATATGGCCTTAAAATTTGCATTCCATTAATCCTTTTAAACTTAAACCATTATTTTTGTTGATATGCGAGTGAGGTGATGATGAGATTTTACAAACCCTTAAGATGAGATTAATTTTGCGTTATGACTATTACAAGCCCTTAAAATGAGATTAATTTCATGTTATGATGATTGTCACTACAACCCACATATTTTTTTGGATTATGCATATAAATATAATTTATTAATAAATTTTAATAAAATATTTCATTTAAAAAATAAAAATAAAAACCAATTTTGTTATCCTTATAAATTTTCTCCCATTATATCTTCAATCTAAATGGGCCATTTTTGCATCCATTTGCAAACTCAACCACTTGTCTACATACTATCCCCTGTGCATTCTCACTCCACGGTCGTCGAGGTCATGAAGAAGATGTACATGGAATATGTAACTGCGAGCACAATGGCATTGCCACAGGTTCAAGAGATAAGACTATACATCTTTTGTGTAGATAAGAAAGAACAAATACACATTGTCAAAAACAATGGTGTGGCACAAAATATTTGTGGGACTTTTGGCTCGGATACCTATTAACGAACAGTTGCCTGAAAACGGGAACTTGTATGGAGAAATGGGCATACTATCAAATCCTCGCAAGTTCATCAAGCACCCAAGACTTTTACCAAACCAACGGCATATTCATTTATGCTAGTGGATGAGTACTCTATAATAGAACACCATCTAGTGATTCTTCTAACATTAATTTACTAGCTTCAATCCATAGGCCTTCCTTAGAGAGAAGATCTACTATTGTTTTGAGTTCTTTGAATATATGAGTGACATATGAAATATCTTTAAAAATCCCAAAGAATGATTTAAATTGATCAGCAAGTGGTCTACTATTCACATTATGAACTTTACTATCACCTCCCATCCAATCAATAATAGGTGAAGAGTCCCAACAAACCTAAAATTAGTTAATCTCTTTCTCTATTGCCAATTTTAGGAGGCTTATTAATGATAGGGTTTATCTAAATTATTTGTTCCTAAACCCAAACCTACTTCTTATTATTTGTTTGCTCACTCACTCTTCTTCTCTATGTCTTCTGATATCTTGGTCACCTTTTCTTTCTTTTCTTTAGCAAACAAATCTATCATTACTTTTTGTTTTTGTTTTTATACCTTGATCCCTCTCATTAACATGGGTATAGGTCGATGGTTTTACCCATGGAAATCCTCCTTTAATTTTATCAGCACATAATGACTTATTACCTTGAGCTCTTTTTCTTTTGGCTCTTTCCTCCATATGACCACAGGACAAGATCGAGGACTTAGATTCAAAAAGGCAATAAGGCCTAGACTCATGCAATTCACCCAATTGTTAAATATCCAACACTTTTTGAGATGCACCTAGCAACCAAATCAAAATTGATGGAATAGGATTCACTTCGCGCCAACCACCCCCCCCCCCCCCCCCACAAACACTTCCAGTTAGCAAAAGGCATCAACTTCTAGGTAAACTGGGAGATTATATGGGAGTCTTTAAGCCTTAGAGTCGAGTCCCAGATTTTGTAGCCATCTTGAAACCACCATTATTGAGCACTTCTAATTAGTGAAGACATCAACTTCTAGCCAAATTTGGAAATGTTCTAGGAATTTTTGTACCTAAGAGTCGAGTTCCAGAGTTGGTGGTCAGCCTTAAACCACCATTTAGTAGAAGACTTTAGCTTTTGCTAGCCATTGGGTTTGTGGTCATCCCAAAACCACCATATTCATAGAGCACATTTAGCTATTAGGTACTATCCACTTCAATTTAGATACACCCTTTTGGATTAGTGGGAGGAATGTTAGACACCTAATTCGTTTGTGTTATGGCGAGGAATATGGACCAACATCAAGAGTCCAAGAGACCTTGGAATATGAACCCAATGGTCATAAACATATATTTATGTGTTTATCATTTAATGGTAAGAAATTCAACTTTTATCCTCTAATCTGGTATGCAATCTAATAGGAAAGTTAATGCCAATGAGTGTATATAGAAAAAAAACAGAGAACCATAATTTGGGAATCACTTAATTAGTTGTTACAGAAATATTTCTACCATTTGAGATATGAACTAAATTGAAATATACATTGACGATATTTGTGGTATAAACAAGGCTAAAATGTATAAGAATATACTACTAGTTTAGATGATAGGTCATTCTAATGAGTATCACTAAACATGTACACGTTGTCATTGTTAAATACATTAGAGGATTAAATTGTTACGCATAGAACGTATTAACCCTATTTGAGTGTACTCCATCAATGAGGTTAATACACAACCTTAATATAGTAAATTCCATATAAGGATATAATTGACTAGGACTAAGAATTTTAATACCCTTAGTCAACAATCTATAAATAAATGATCAATAATTAGAGAGATGGTAAGAAAAACATAATTAGAAGTTGAAGAAAAAATTAAATCTAACAACTCTGAAGAAATGTGGGAATTCTAATTAAAATGTAAATACAAAGGACTTGTGCTAGGAATTACGCCCATATATTAATCCAAATAATAAACAATGAATGAATATCTTGGTGATAAAAAATGCTTGTGACAAAGAGACTAAGTTAAAAACAACAACAACAACAAAAAACAAAACAAAAAACAAAAAAACAAAAAAAACAAAACAAAAAAACAAAAAACAAAAACAAAACAAACCTTGCAAAGTCTAGCTTGAGCTTAATTTAAGTGACTTGTAAATAAATCATTCAAACAACACATAACCAAGAGTTGAATGTAGAAGATTGAATCTCTTCCATAATAGAGTATGGGTATGAAATACTTAGATTAATCATTTTGTTTATTTTGATGCTAAAATCAACCTATTTTTGAGCCCTTAAGGAAGGATTGAATACCTTTGAACATCCAAAACCCTATCCTTTGGGTGACTACACAAGTATGTTGAAATTTAGGTCACTAACAAGTGTAGGTTTTAGTTTATCATATCTAAAAGATATGTTGATGAAGTTGAGTGCATTTTAATCCCTATGGATGTATATGAAATCATCTTTGGGAGTCCTTATTTCATTGACAAAGATGTAATCACTTTAAGAAGAGAATAACAAGTACCAACTTGTTAAAGAAGGAAGTGGTGCTTTTTCAAAGCGACTCAGTGCATGGAGAGAATATATTGGCATATCATCCTCCTTCCATGTAGTTGCTTTCCATTGTAGTCTAAGTATTTATTTTAGCATTGAATTTTTAAGATAAATTATTAGTGTTACACTACTAGGCTCTGTGATTTCCTAGAGCACATTTATTTGTAAGTGTCCTACCTTTGTCTCTATCACATTGATACCCCATTGTTCGAATTTTTTTAAAGATAAGTGATGAGACTTAACATAGAAAACTTGTGTCAATATGTTTTAAATATGTTTTAAATTGTACTTTAGTACAATTTTGAACCTTTTTTCCTACTTTTGGATGACGTAGTCCAAATTAATCATCTTTTATATTTAATAAACTTGGTCAAACATGATCACTATCCCATAATTTTGTACTTCTATATAAATAATATAAATGAGTACACAACATATGTGTACAATATTAAAATATTCTCTCTTCTCATACTTACTCTCCTATATTCTATTATGTGTTAGCATTCACATTGTTTTTTCCAAAGAAAAAAAATGAAATTTCTTATGATAGTTAAATGGATAATGCATTATTTAAGTGCCCTTGGAATCTTGTAAAAAAAGATTTGTTCATAATTAGTGTCTTCTTAGAGTTCATATTGTTTATTATCTATATTCTTTGGAGTAACTATAAATATCCCAATTAACAAGATAATTTACTAACAAATATTATATCTAAAGTTCAATCCAATTGTTGGACTTTGGACATAAACAAAAATAAAACAAACAAAATTATCTCTTACTAGATCAAGAATATAGAAACAAGATGCTAGAAACTTTTAAAACCAATTCTTTCATGCATTTACTAGCCTCAACCCATAAGCCTTCCTTAGAGAGACGACCTACTATTGTTTTGAGTTCTATGAATATATGAGTGTATGAAATATATTTTAAAATCCCAGAGAATGGTTTAAATTGATCAGCAAGTGGTCTACTATTCACATTATGAACTTTACTATCACCTCCCATCCAATCAATAATAGGTGAAGAGTCCCAACAGACCTAAAATTAGTTAATCTCTTTCTCTATTGCCAATTTTAGGAGGCTTATTAATGATAGGTTTTATCTAAATTATTTGTTCCTAAACCCAAACCTACTTCTTATTATTTGTTTGCTCACTCACTCTTCTTCTCTATGTCTTATGATATCTTGGTCACCTTTTCTTTCTTTTCTTTAGCAAACAAATCTATCATTACTTTTTGTTTTTGTTTTTATACCTTGATCCCTCTCATTAACATGGGTATAGGTCGATGGTTTTACCCATGGAAATCCTCCTTTAACTGTATCAGTGCATTATGGCTTATTACCTTGAGCTCCTTTTCTTTTGGCTCTTTTCTCCATATGACCATAGGCCTGTTGAAATGTGGCAACAAGAATATTCTAATTTAATTTGTCCTTGAATTAAATTGTGAATTAAAATCGAATTTAGTCTTAACAGCTACTTGGAAATAATTAATTTATTTTAAATTAATTAGTTGGAGAAATTCAAGTTAGAAGTCTTTCTGAAGTCATGCAAGAGTTATCCCTTAAATTAAGGAGATAAGATTGGGTTATATTTGAGGTGCAATTAGTTAACTCAGTTCACTAAGTTAAGTCCAGTTAAATTAGTTCCAAATTGTCTGAGGAACTAATAGAGAGTTAACAGTCAGTTGATGCATGCATGCACTCAACTAATGCTACTCCAGTTAACTAAAGATTCTCTCATCAGAAACTCATGCATGTCTATTCTTAGAAAGACCTATTTGAGACTAAAGTCAAGGAGAGTGTACTATCAGTTGCATGTGTTTTCTCAAAGAGAAAACTGCATGCAGTCAAGGATTTAAGCCTTGAGGATTGCGTAGTTTTGGAAGGATAATCATCCACTGGGTAGGAGATCATCCACTTGGTAACAAGAGAATCATCCCAAAGGAAAACTGCAAGGAAATAGGAGCTTGGAGGGCAGAGAGAAAGGCTGGAGAGAAGCCAAGATTGCCTGTAAGCATCTGTGAGGATTGTACTGAGAGCTGGCTAGTTGTGAGAGCTAAGGCTTTGTATAATTCCTATGTATTTCCACCCTGTATGATAATACAATAGTGTGAGGTTTTTAGATGAGGCTTTCCCCAAAGTATTTTCATGTGTATTGTGCCATTAATTCTTCTTCTTTTGGTTATATTATTTAGCTCGATCTTTAAGCTTCCGAAAATTGATAGTAGAAGTATGTTATAGTCTTTTGCTTTGATTTATATTGCATTATCAGGTTAACCTACATCAGTTTTTATACATGGTATCAGAGTTGGATTTGTAGAAATTTTCTACATGGTATCAGAGCTAGATTTGTAGAAATTTTCTACATGGCATCAGAGCTATGAACAGTATACTGAGAAGAGAATTTGAAGTTTGAAGTTCGGGGTTGCAGGTGCAAATCGAATTCATATCATACTTCAAGGTTGGCTAATGGCGTTCTATGGCTTGAGACTCGAGTATGCCTTGGAAGGTAGCTTGAATTACATAGAATGGAAATATATAATGGAGGTTGTATTAGAAGACAATGGCTTGAAGGAATTTATTGATCAAGAAATCCCAAAGCTAGCTTCAACTAATGCACAAGAGTTGGTTGAGTGGAAGAAATGTGTGGCGAAGGCGAGACAGATCATCCTTGAGGGAGTTCGCGACCATATTGTCTCAAGTCTCCATGGCAAGGATACTCTATTTTCAGTTCGGAAGAGATTGAAGGACCTCTACCAGAACAATAGCAACTAGAGGGAATTGGCGCTCAAGGATAAGCTTCGAAGAATCAAGATGGAGAAGGGCGATATTATTTCCACATATCTGAACAAGCTCACCACTTGCAAAGATGAGCTTGGCAGTGTGGGAATAACTACTGTCGATGATGATATGGTGAGCCTCGCTCTCCTTGGCCTTCCAAAGAGTTGGAATAGCTACCAAGACTCTATGAATGGAAGGGAGAAACTTCCAGATTGGGAATGACTATGGTTGGATCTTATGCAGGAGGAGATCAGGAGGAGCACATGAGATGGTTCTTCATCCAAGAATGATGATGACAAAAATCTGGCCTTAGCAAGTAAGACAAGGAAAGGGAAGGGGAAGGCTTCCCATTCCAAATCGAATTCTTTTCATGGAGGGAAGAAGGGTGACATGTCTAAAGTAAGATGCTTTAATTGTCACAAGATGGGACATTATGCGACTAATTTCCCATCGAATAAGTCCAAGAAGGGATCCTCGGAAGGATTGGAAGGTGAGGAATTAACCTCTCAGCTCGAAATGGACTTTACCCTCATCGCATGCATGGTGTCAACGATGACGGGTTGTGTCGGGTATCTTGACAATGGAGCCTCATTCCACATGACTGGTGATAAAAAATTATTCAGTGCCTTGGAGGAGAAACACCTCAAGATGCGCATAGAGATGGGTGATGATAGAAGGTATAGTGTTTCAGGAGTGGGCACGGTTGCTTTTCAGAGGGAGCATGGAGCTCCTCTCAACTTGACAGATGTGAAGTATGTGTCTGGACTGAAGAAGAATTTGGTATCGGTCACGATGTTGGAGGACAAAGGCTACGATGTTGTCTTCCGTAAAGGAAAGGTGTTTCTAAGACACATAGCCACAGGTCAGACCAAGAGGATAGGGATTCGGGTGAAGAATCTCTATAAACTAGAGGTAGATGATTGTGCAACATTGAATACGAAAGCAGAATGGTGCAAGGCCAAGACATTGGCGAGTTGTGGCACAGGCGGTTGGGCCATTTGCATCATGGGGCTTTGAAGATAATGCAGCAGATATCTACAGGACTTCCCAAAGGTAAACTTGAGCAAGTTGACACATGAAAAGGTTGTACCTTGGGAAAGTACACCAAGTCTTCCTTTCATGATAGAGACAGATGAGCAGAGGCTATCTTAGAGCGAGTTCATACTTATTTGTGTGGACCATTCTCAACGGAATCCACAGCAAAGCAAAGGTATTATGTGATTTTCATTGATGACTATTCTCATAAATGATGGATTTATTTCATGCAAAAGAAGGACCAAACTTTCACAAAGTTTTGTGAGTTCAAAGCTTTTGTCGAGAAAGAGTCAAGGAAGAAGATCAAGGCCTTGAGAAGAGACAACGGTGGAGAATATGTCTCTTAGGAGTTTAAGGACTTCTGTGCAGTGGAAGGAATTAAACGAGAGTTGACGGCACCCTCATAACCCACAGCAGAATGGGGTGGCCGAGAGGAAGAACAGAACTATTGTAGGGGTAGCACGGGAAATGCTGCATGACCAACACCTACCACTTCACTTGTGGGCTAAGGCATGCAACACAGCAGTCTATTTGTAGAATAGAAGCCCACATTACATACTTGGGATGAAGACACCAGAGGAAGCTTTCTCCTGTAAGAGACCAGATGTGGGCCACTTCATGATCTTTGGCTCATCGGTATATTGCCATGTAACAAAGGATGCACGGAAGAAGCTTGAGCTAACAGCAGAGTTGGGGATACTTGTGGGGTACACTGATACACCTCACAACTATCATGTGTACTTACCTACCAGTCGGAGGATAGTGGTTCGCAGAGATCTCAAGTTTGATGAGCAGAAGGCCATGCAAGTTTCCCTCGAGAGGGAGCTCCAATTACAGGTTGTGGAGGAACTATTGGTTCCTAAGGAGGAGAAGCCTCAAACTAATGTGGAGCAACTGCATGCAGAGGTTCCAGGAGTGGAGACATCCACTCAAGCAGAGTCTTCCAGAGATGGACGGAAGCGCACAAGAGAAGCTGACAGATTGTTGGAGGATGAGAGAGAGAATGTGGGAGCACCATCTCCTCAACGCAGAGGAGGTCACCTGAGAGGTACACTGGATACATGGCACTTGCTGGGGAATGTGTTGAGACTGAGCCATCTTCCTTTGAGGAAGCAGTGCAGCAGCCGATTTGGGTCGATGCTATGGTGGAGGAGTATGGCTCCATAGTTCGTAACAGTGTTTGGGATGTGGTTCCGAGACCGGAGAACAAGTCAGTTGTGAGTTGTTGTTGGCTTTACAAGGTAAAGCAAGCTGTTGATGGTAGTGTGGAGAAGCATAAGGCAAGATTTGTTGCCCGTGGCTTTTCACAGGTCGAGAGGATCATGTTGTTGCAGTATATTTCGATAGAGGAGCAAGATACTGACATTTTGACAAAGGCATTGTCAAAGTGTAAATTTGAGTTCCATAGAGACAGGATCCAAGAGGCAGATAATCCCTTTCTTGTTGAGAGGGAGTGTTTAAATATGGCAACAAGAATATTCCAATTTAATTTTTCCTTGAATTAAATTGTGAATTAAAATCGAATTTAGTCTTAACAGCTACTTGGAAATAATTAATTTATTTTAAATTAATTAGTTGGAGAAATTCAAGTTAGAAGTCTTTCTGAAGTCATGCAAGAGTTATCCCTTAAATTAAGGAGATAAGACTGAGTTATATTTGAGTTGTAATTAGTTAACTCAGTTTACTGAGTTAAGTCCAGTTAAATTAGTTCCAAATTGTTTGAGAAACTAATAGAGAGTTAACAGTCAGTTGATGCATCCATGAACTCAACTAATGCTACTCCAGTTAACTGAAGATTCTCTCATCAGAAACTCATGCATGTCTATTCTGAGAAAGACCCAGTTGAGAATAAAGTCAAGGAAGGCATACTATTAGTTGCATGTGTTTTCTCAAAGAGAAAAGTCATGCATGCAGTCAAGGATTTAAGCCTTGAGGATTGCACAGTTTTGGAAGGATAATCATCCACTTGGTAGGAGATCATCCACTTGGTAATAGGAGAATCATCCCAGAGGAACAACGCAAGGAAATAAGAGCTTGGAGGGCAGAGAGGAAGGCTGGAGAGAAGCCAAGATTACTTGTGAGCATCTGTGAGGATTGTATTGAGAGCTGCTAGCTGTGAGAGCTAAGGCTTTGTATAATTCCTATGTATTTCCACCTTGTATGATAATACAATAATGTGGGGTTTTTAGCTGAGGCTTTCCCCAAAGTATTTTCATGTGTATTATGCCATTGATTCTTCTTCTTTTGATTATATTGCTCAGCTCGATCTTTAAGCTTCCGCCAATTGATAGTAGAAGTAGGTTATAGTATTATGCTTTGATTTATATTGCATTATCGAGTTAACCTACATCAGTTTTTCTACAAGGCCAAGATTGAGGGCTTAGATTCAAAAAGGTATTAAGGCCTAGACTCATGCAATTCACCCAGTTGTTAAATATCCAACACATTTTGAGATGCACCTAGTGACCAAATCAAAATCGATGGAACAGGAGTCACTTCGCACCAACCCCAGTCCCCCCCCACCATGAAAAGAAAAAAAACCACTTCGAGTTAGCAAAAGGCATTAACTTCTAGGTAAACCAGGAAATTATATGGGAATCTTTAAGCCTTAGAGCCAAGTCCCAGATTTTGTAGTCATCTTGAAACCACCATTAGTGAGCACTTCTAATCAGTGAAGACATCAACTCCTAACCAATTTGGATATGTTCTAAGAATTTTTGTACATGAGAGTTGAGTTCCAAAGTTGGTGGTCAGCCTTAAACCACCATTTAGTAGAAGACTTTAGCTTTTGTTAGCCATTGGGTTTGTGGTCATCCCAAAACCATCATATTCATAGAGAACAATTAGCTATTAGGTACTATCCACTTCCAGATTTCATATCTCTACTTGAATTTAGATACACCCTTTCGGATTAGTTGGGGGGGGGCTGTTAGACACCTAATTCATTTGGGAGGAATATGAACCATCATCAAGAGTCCAAGAGACCTTGGAATATGAACCCAATGGGCATAAACATGTATTTATATGTTTATCATTTAATGGTAATAAATTCAATGCTTATCCTCTAATCTGGTCTGCAATCTAATAGGAAAGTTAATGCCAATGACTGCATATAGAAAAAAAAATGGAGAATCATAATTTGGGATTCACTTAAGTAGTTGTTATAAAAATATTTCTACCCTTTGACATATGGACTAAAATGAAATATACAATAACGATATTTGTGGTATAGACAAGGCTAAAATGTGTAAGAATATACAACCAGTTTAGATGATAGGTCATTCTAATGAGTATCACTAAACATGTACACATTGCCATTGTTAAGTACATTAGAGGATTACATTGCTACTTATAGAACGTATTAGCCCTATTCGAGTGCACTCCATCAATGAGGCTAATATACAACCTTAATATAGTAAATTCCTTAGCAATATATAATTGATGAGGACTAAGCATTTTAATACCCTTAGTCAACCATCTATAAATAAATGCTCAATAATTAGAGAGAAGGTAAGAAACATGCAATTAGAACTCGAAGGAAGAATTAAACATAATTGCTCCAGAGAAATATGGGAATTCTAATAAAAATGCAAATATAAAGGACTAATGTTAGGAATTACACCCATAGATTAGTCCAAATAATAAACAATGAATGAATATCTTGGTGATAAAAAATGCTTGCGAAAAAGAGGCTAAGTTGGAAGAAATTAAAAAAAAAAAAAAACAAACCTTGCAAAGTCTAGCTTGAGGTTAATTTAGGTGACTTGTGAATAAATCATTCAAGCAACACATAACCAAGAGTTGGATGTAGAATATTGAATCTCTTCCATAATAGAGTATGGGTATGAAATACTTTGATTAATCATTTGGTTTATTTTGATGCTAAAACAACCTATTTTTTAGTCCTTAACGAAGGATTGAATACCTTTGAACATCCAAAATCCCATCCTTTGCGTGACTACACAAGTATGTTGAAATTTAGGTCACTAACAAGTGTAGGTTTTAGTTTACCATATTTAAAGGATACATTGATGAAGTTGAGTGCATTTTCATCCCTATGGATGTATATGAAATTATCTTTGGGAGTCCTTATTTCATTCACAAAGATGTATTCACTTTAAGAAGAGAAAAACAAGTACCAACTTGTTAAAGAGGGAAGTGGTACTTGGTCAAAGCCACTTAATGCAAGGAGAGAATATATTGGCATATAATTCTCCTTCAATGTAGTTGCTTTCTATTGTAGTCTAAGTGTTTGTTTTAACATTGAATGTTTAAGATAAATGATTCATGTTACACTACTAGGCTCAGTGATTTCCTAAAGCATGTTTATTTGTACATGTCCTACCTTTGTCTCTATCACATTGATTCCCCTTTGTTCCAATTTTCTTAAAGCTAAGTGATGAGACTTAGCATAGTGAACTTGTGTGAATATGTTTTAAAATTGTACTTTAGTACATTTTTGTACT
This sequence comes from Pinus tabuliformis, assembly GCA_031772625.1. Taxonomy (NCBI): domain Eukaryota; kingdom Viridiplantae; phylum Streptophyta; class Pinopsida; order Pinales; family Pinaceae; genus Pinus; species Pinus tabuliformis. Next base: position 1,015,399,317 of record CM062816.1, on the reverse strand, counting down.
TTTTTCCTATTTTTGGATGACTTGGTCCAAATTAATCATCTTATATTTTATTATATTTAATAAACTTGGCAAATGTGATCACTATCCCACAATTTTGTACTTATATATAAATAATATAAATGTTTGCACAACATATGTGTACAATATTAAAATATTCTCTCTCCTCATACTTACTCTCCTATATTCTATTATGTGTGAGCATTCACATTGTTTTTCCAAAGAAAAGAGATGATTTTTTTTATTATAGTTCAATGGATATTACACTATTTAAGTGCCCTTGGAATCTTGTAAAAAAAGATTTGTTCATAATTAATATCTTCTCAGAGTTCATATTGTTTATTATTTATGTTGTTTTGAGTAACCATAAATCCCCCAATAAACAAGATAATTTACTAACAGATATTCTATCGAAAGTTCAATCCAATTGTTGGACTTTAGACATGAACAAAAATAAAACAAACAAAATCATCTCTTACTAGATCAAAAATATAGAAACAAGATGCTAGAAACTTTTAAAACCAATTCTTTCATGCTAGTGGATGAGTAGTCTATAATAGAACACCATCTAGTGATTCTTCTAACATTATTACTAGTTTCAACCCATAGGCCTTCCTTAGAGAGACTATCTACTATTGTTTTGAGTTATTTTAATATATGAGTGTATGAAATATCTTTAAAAATCCCAGAGAAGGGTTTAAATTGATCAGCAAGTGGTCTACTATTCACATTATGAACTTTATTATCACCTCCCATCCAATCAATAATAGGTGAAGAGTCCCAACAAACCTACAATTAGTTAATCTCTTTCTCTATTACCAATTTTAGGAGGCTTATTAATGATATAGTTTATCTAAATTATTTGTTCCTAAACCCAAACCTACTTCTTATTATTTGTTTTCTCACTCACTCTTCTACTCTATGTCTTTTGATGTCTTGGTCACCTTTTCTTACTTTTCTTTAGCAAACAAATCTATTATTTATTTTTTATACCCTTATACCTCTCATTAACATGGGTATAGGTCCATGGTTTTACCCATGGAAATCCTCCTTTAACTGTATCAGCACATAACTAGTTATTTTCTTGAGCTTCTTTTCTTTTGGCTCTTTTCTCCATATGTCCACAGGCCAAGATCAAGGGCTTAGATTCAAAAAGCCATTAAGGCCTAGACTCACGCAATTCACCCAAATTTTAAATATCCAACACTTTTTGAGATGCGCCTAACAACCAAATCGAAATCGATGGAATAGGAGTCACTTCGTGCCAAACCCCCTACTCCCCTTAACCCCACACCTATCTGAGCTTTAACAAGGGGTGAGAGGTTCGCAATTTGTCATATATGCCATTTAAACAACCATCACCTTTTTTAATGTGTGTCATGTGATCTCATGAGCCAATCAAATCTGATGGTGAAGTCATTACTTTGAGGCCGCCTTGCCTATTTGGACTTTAACAAGAGGGGGCCTAACAAATTTGTCGTATGGTCATATGCAACGTGGCACCACAGAGGTTAATAAGGCCCATTGCTTGCCACTACCGCTATGCGCCGATGGCTTATGGTTAGTGGTCTATGTCATGTTCACCTCACTGCCACATCACATGCCATGTCAGGACCACGTCACTACCATGTGTCACTAAAAAAGGGGCCACTTGGCCACCCAAAATGACCAAATACACCTACCACATGTCCTCTCTTTAGTGTGCCACATCATCAGCTTCTTACCTATCTCTGCCAATTCGCCTTGCCATGTCATCAAGGATCCACCTAACCCATTAAAACCATGCCTGGACTCCATCACTCAATCTCTAGTTTCTCTTCATTCCTGGAGAGTTAGGCTAAGTACCATATACCACTGGAAAGCTCTCTGAGGGGGATATCCAACCAAACACTTTTCATGCACTTTTAAACAAGTTACCTACAAAAATATTCCTTCAAAGGTAGGCTTATCATCAAACAACCAAGTCATCATAACCTTAGCACATTGTTAGTAGAAACAACCAAGTCATAGGCACTGCTCCTCCCAAATTTATTGTGAATGAGTCCTCAGACCCTTCGAAGTTGTGGGATATTTTTGATAGTGCTTCCAATGAATCAACTAACAAGAGTGGTGGTGGTTACGTCCTCTTTTTGTCTAACACTCATTCTTTTCATGCTAAAATGGGTTTTTGCCCAGGTACAAATAATGAGGCTAAACTTCTGGCGTGTCAAAATTTAATGTTATTTTCAAAGGAAAAAGTGTGCCCTCGAATTCAAGTCTATGGAGAATCTATGCTAGTAGTAAATTGGTTAAACATTATTTAAGTGTGTAGGAATATCATCTTAAGCGATATCTTAGAAGATTTATGGTGGCTCAAAGACTCATTCTCCTTTTTGTATGTTTTTATATTTACAAGGAGCAGAATGATTTTGCTTATAGACTTTACAAATCAGGATTAGGTATTGACTAGGATCAGTGGCATATTTGAGAGCAGGTTGAAGACTCATCATACTAATACTACCATAGGTCGTTCACTAAATAGGCCACCCATAACTGAAATAGTTTGTTTTCTTTTTGCATCAACATAAAATGTATACGTGTATACAGAGCATGATGTTATTCAAACTTAGCACAACTTTTGTATGATATATTATCATATGGGGTGGGATCAGGTCTTATATATGTTAGGTTTATTCTGAGGCTTTTTCGGAACAGGGTCGAATTAGTATCAATATGATTTTTTTCTGTGATTTTTTGAATGTAAATGTCTAGTATTTGACGGTATATTTGATCAAGTTGGTATGGTATGATGTAATTTTATTAAAGACTAATTATCAATTCCAGGATCCAAATATGGGTATGAGTAAGCAATGCACAAGGGTGCATTTACAAAATGTAATTTTGAATCTTCTTAAAAGAATAAAAGTTACGGCTTTTTTTCCTGTGGAAAAAAAGAAACAACCAAGTCATCAATAACATCATAAGCATCATGCATGAATACTCAACAAGCTCCCCTTATATTGACATCAATAACTAAACTTGACATCAATGAAAACTATTGCCAACATACTCAACAATCTCCCACTTTGGCATTGATGGCAACCCAACTTGACATTGTTCTTCATTGATGGTTTTGGGCTTGACTCCCCTTGTCAGGCTGATGAAACTTCCACTCTCTTCTCACTCTCCCCCTTTGACATCAATGGTAAAGAGACTTACTGCTCAAGTGTTGGACTACAGCTGAAAATAATGGTTATTGATTCTAGTGGATCTACCCACCCACCACCCACTTTGTTATGAGGTTTCCCCCTTGAGTTCATGCTCCATGTCAAACTTTCATAGTTGCACAATCATACTCTCCCTGTGAATGGGTTGTAATGTGAATTTTTCCCCATGCGAAAATGATTTTTTCTTTCCTTATGCTTGTATGATGTGCCAATATATATCAAATTAATTTTTATCCACTACATCTAAGCAGCCCTTGTCAAGAATGTGACCAATTGTTTTGGCATGCATCGTTATTTCTTCTGTTATGTTTTTGAGGATTACCCCCCTACGCCTAGGCTTCCTTTAGTCTGTAACACAATTACAACATAATTCTTCTTGATAACAACATCATCATTTGATTAGTAATATGATCATGTTATAGTCAACAAGCATAATTTATGTAACCATGATAAACCTTTTACTAGTTTCATTAATGAACTACTCTCCTCATATGACTACTTGCTCTTTTTTGTGCAACATTCTTTTGACTGTAAGTGCTCCCCCTTAAATTATGCTCCAATCTAATGTCGAGTGCGGAATATTACCTCCATGGCTCAAAACATTATATGAGCTAATGATATGTAACCAACTTCATTGTTGTAATTAGATCCATGATTCCTTTTATATATAAGGGAGTGACTTAATTCCTCTGAAACATCCTTCTGAAAACTACTAGTTAAGGCCTCAATATTGTTATTCCTTATCTTTAACCTCACTAGATCAAATTTGTTCCAATTTTTTCATAAACTTTATCACGAGTGCAAATCTCTCCCCTTGAGCACATGTTGCATTTGTTGATCTTGTAGCTGCCCCTGAGTTGATGTTATATCCTGATTTTGAACTTCTATTATATAACTATCCTTGTCACAAGTGAATGTTACACAGTATTTTGTCACACTTCCCGTCCCGTATCCTAGAGCGTCAAAATGACGAAAGTTGTCACTATATTCACCATGAAACACATATAGAAGCTTCCCTGAAGAATAGAAGAAAACTTGCCCTGAAAGAGTTCCTGAGAAAACTTGTCAAAAACCTAGTTTTCAGGGTCAACGTGTTTTGCACCACAGGTGACATGTGCTGGTAACTTGTTGCACTCTTCTAACCTAGCGCTTCCAGTGCGACTTTTTATAGGAAAACCCACATTGAACCTCTTCAGACAGTTTTTCCTAAAGTGGAGGAGATTCTTCTCTTACTAGAAGCCTTGAGAATGACGAGCTAGTTACACGTGAATAAGGATTAGAGCGATATCTCACATTCTTGGTCCTTGATCCTACTCTAATGGATCTTCCCCTTGAGTTGTGGAACCTCTCCCTCCTTTTATGGATCCTTAACTCCCTCTCCCTCCCTATAAATGAAATTCTTATTATCCACAACTAGTTGGTCATTGCTTGGTTGCATTCCTATGCTGAAACTATGCCTAAATGTTGCTCAATTTGCTAAGGAGAAGGAGTGCTTGAAGGTCTTGGATAGGACTTGGAAACTCATCCAAAGGAAGCTTCCAACATCAAGTCTTAAGTGGTTGTATGCTTCCCTCATTTTCTATTAATAAATACATCATGTGTTTACTTTCCATAAGTGTGTAAATCATTATTCATTTAGTATGATACTCCTTGATCCGTCATATAGTTTATGTTAGAATGAATTATGTCATGTATGCATTTGTCATTTCTGTGTGATCTTCCTTGTAGGTACTCATCCACAAGAGTGTAAATAGGATTGAACTTGGAAGCAAGAAGATCGAGGACGAAATCAACGAGTGTTAGCATCAGAGTGAGGTAGGCCATCTATCTTACTTTGCATTTTCTAATATAAACTAGGAAAGTTTGCACATGTTTGTCTAGTTTGTTGCTAGATCCTCTTATAGGACTAGAGAGATCGCTTCTATACGCAAAAGGGATTGTTTGCACAACAAAATGGTGACTCCATTGGGGAGCCTATAGCCCTTCCAACCTCCTTTTTGTGTTTGGTCTTTTTTATCAGTTTGGCCAACCTCTTAGTAATCTGTAATTTAGATTCAATATGGGTCTGCATTTTGAGTAGTCAGTCCTTTGGAGTGTTAAGTCTAGACTTCTCTTTGAAATTATTTTTATTTTTCCAAGTCTTTCTTGTCCAACACATTTTATCCTGTAACAGTCGCGCTACCAGCATGTTTTTTCAAATTACAATTGTGTTGAAAGCCTTGTCAGCACGGATCTTGACTGATACAGTCGCGTTGATCCTTGAAACTTGAGAATTTTTAGGGTTTCTGTCAGAAAGGTCTAGTGTGTCTTGACCTCTGAGGTATCCTCCTACTTTGTGTGCTTTGGATCTGTCATTATTTTGGTTTATTTTCTTATTGATTTGTAAAATTCATCCCATTACTTTAAAGTAGTGGAAGTGAAGTCTGATTGAGTCCTTAGGCTTTTAGGTTAATTGGATTTACTGCTTGTGTGTGTGAAAGGAATAATGATTTCGTTGTTGTTTAAGAATTATTAGTTATTTTGGAAATCATAAAGAAACAACATTTGCATTTGTTTTAGCATTTATCTCAAGAGTTATGTTTTGAAATTGCATTAGGTTAAATTGCATTGGAAAGTCATTTTGGGATTATAATTGAATCTCATTTTACTTTTGTTGGGTGCATTGAAGTAGTGAAGGTGAAATATCTAGTTAGGAGGATTTGTTTGTTGCATACTTGATTGTTGTATCAGTGTGTGAACTTCTTCTCTATGTTATATAGCTTTCATTGAATTGAGAAGAATCATTTTTTCATGCCAGTTGCATCATAGGTGTTCAGGTGACATCGATCTTTGAACCTTAAAACCAAAACTTACTTGAATATCAACTTAAAATTTACCTCAATTAACCAAAGGATCATTTGTCATTAATGAAAACATTTAGAGGTCTAGGCTAGAGATGTGTTCCAGCATTGTTAAATGTAGGAGTTGTCATTATTTTCAAGCATTGTATCTCGGGGGTGAAATCTCGTTCCACGTACGGAAGTGTATAGGACTGTTCTCCAGTACTTTTGGGTATATCGGAGGCACTCCACGTGTGTTAAGTATATGGGAACGCTCTCATCGAACAGTTACGCATTAAAAAACACTACTATGGAGTTCACTCCCACGTATCGTCGTGTATATTTTGGGAGTCCCCAATAGGTTGATATCCATCCACAGGTAACCAAGTCTGTTACACCAAACACAACATTTGGGGAGATTGGTTGCTATACATTAAGTCCTTGGTTTTTCCAAGGTGTATATAGCAGTTCATGGTTGCTTGGTAAACCCTCATGCCTAGTTTACCCCTTTTTTATTTATTTATTTTTTGTTAATAAAATCAATCGACCACAGAATCACAAATTACCCATGAAATGAAAACTCCTTTTGTCCTCAATGTTAATGTTTAAGTGTAAAATTGGATTTAAGCCCAAAGCATTCACCAACACACATTTCTGTTTCATTTTCGGAAAAGACATCGTGGCAAAACCACCAAGAGTCCCAAATGAGACCCCAAATATCTATGGAGATATTGATGCACCTGATTCACCTAGAGTTGTAGGTTATGATACTATTGAGCCTGAATCCCTTGAAAACCAAGGAGTTGAACTTGGTCTTGTCCTAAGCATCCAACCCCTTGCTTCCCAACCACCTCCAGAGTTGGTAGGCTCATCCCAGGACTCTCCTCCGGCTAGTCCTCAACCTATTTCAGATTTCTTTGCTTTTTCCTCCTAATCCACTCTTTGAATCAAATTATCCTATGTATTTATCGCCTCCACATTCGTATAGTCCTTTTGATACTCCCAATATACCTTTGAGTCCTTCTCCCATAACGACTTGGGTTCCCAATCGAGAGTTGTTCCCAATCATGGCAACAGAAGGTGATAATCCACCTATAGGGTCAACACCCCAAGGTATTCCAGTGGAAACTTCTGGAACTCATATTCCCAGTACGGAGATTGATCCTTTGTTACTTCTTCCTCCTGAAGGCTTTCCTTATGTTTCTGCTCCCTACATGACGACGGGGCCAAGTACACCTCCTACTTATAGTACACCCTTGGTTCCACTGGGTTATAACTCTCTCAACGATGCTTTTTCAAACAATTATGGTGCAACTTCACTGTTTCACAATCCCATTTGGTCCTTTGGTGTCACTCCTACTACCAGCTCATTTGTTCCAAACATGTCGGTAACTGCACAAACCCCTACCCAACCTATAATGTCGGTAAGTGAAACACATGTTCCTCTTAATCTTTCTTCTCCTCCTACTGTAGCCATGGTAACTACGGTCCCCAATGTGAGTGGACAACCTACAAATTCATCTATTCCAATGTTTAGGGGGGAACTTCCTCCGCCCTACATACCTCCTGCTTCTAGTGGAAACTATCCACCCCCTCCTCCCATATCAAGGGAAAGTCAACCTATTGGTGTTGTTTCTAACCCAAGTGGAATGTTAATTCCATCTGTATCAGGTAACGTCATAGGGACCCCTTTACAAGGTCATCAAGTCCCTTTGACTCAACCTTCCTACTAGCAGCCTTATACTCCTATAGGCTCTCAACAGCTCCAAACTCCTTATTAGCAGGCAGGTCCTCAAACGCAATATGGTCTTCAAATGCAATAGACTTATGAGATTGGTAATCCTCCTCTGTGGCCACAAATTCCTATTCAACCACAATAGGGACCCTACCCGTAGCCATAGCCACAAGTTTTGCAGCCGCAGGTTTCCTACCAATCCCAATAGGGACCTTACCAACAACCACAACAACAAGTTCCTATTCAACCCCAGCAGGGACCTTACTCACAGCCACAACAACATATTTGCTACCAATCCCAATAGGGACCTTACCAACAATCGTTGTCACAGTCGCAGCAAATGCAACAGGGACCTTACCAACAGTAGTATGGTCAGTTTTCTTCGCAAACTCCATACGTCCAATATGGTCACTAGACTCAGTATGGTTAACCTCTTTATGGTCAACCTCCATATAGTCAACCTCCATATGGTCAACCTCCTTATGGTCAACCTCCATATGGTCAATCTCCATATGGTCAACCACCTTATGGACAAAACCCACCACAATGGGGGCAAACCCAAACTCAGCAAGGTTGGAATACTCAGTTTGGTACATACCAGAGACCTTATACTCCATACAATCCACAACTGCCATTTTTGGCAATGTTGGAATTGCCAGATGTGTCAAGGCTTACGAATGACCTAATACTTCACTCACTGTATTGGCCTCTGGTACCAACTAAAATACCTAGTGATTGCCCCAAATTCAAAGTTAAATTTGGAGAAGACCCCCAAGCGCACGTTATGACTTACCACCTTTGGTGTTCCTCTAACTCTTGGGTTGATGATTCTATCCCATTACATCTTTTCCAACGCACTCTAACGGGTGCTACCGGTAATTGGTACATTGAGTTCCCTCATGGTGCTTTCCAAGATTTCAATACTTTGGCCATGGCTTTCCTCACCCATTTCCAATTGCATGTCTGGTATGAGACTGGAACCCATCTCTTAATGTCTTTACAACAAATGACTTCTACTCATATCTCTGATCATATCCATGAATGGAGGCATAGGCGTCGTCTCATCAAATTTGATATCCCGGATCATCTTTTGACTGAATGGTTTACTAAATCATTCATCCCTCCTATTGCTAAAGACATAGCCATGGGTGGTTGTGTAACTGAGGAACAAGCCATCGCCCATGCCCAGTATTTGGATTTGGTTTATTCATAATCTGGCACATTATATGAACTCTTACCTAGTGCCTAATGACCTTCGATTGGCCCTGCATCTTCCAAACCCGAAGATTCACCATCTATCGATGGCATCATTGGATTTGTGGTTTAGCAGTCTAGTAGTACTCCGGCTACTTTGAAACCTAAATCTACTCTGGTCGTTGCAACTTCCAATATTGTTGATAATCTTAAGAATCATGGTAAAGCCTCAAAGGTAAATATTGTCCATTCTACCGCAGCAAAAAAATCTTCAAAAGGCGAGAAGAAGGGTAAAGGAAAATCTAAACAAGATACCCCTAAATAGGAATCCCCAAAATCGTCAACTGATGATTCTTTTAAGCGGAAGCCTAAGTATCGTTTCCTTATTTGTGATGAAGATCATGGGTTTCCCTTGATATTCCGAAGTCAGTCATCTTCTAAAAGGCACCACAAGGATGCCAGTTGTGCTGGAGGAACCTTTCCCATCTCAGCAGACACAATTGGTAGACCAACTTGATGCTCAAACCTTTGGAAGCTCTCAAGTGTTCATGAGTGGCTCAAAACAGATTTTCGTAGCCACGAGGTCAAAACATTATCCGCCTCCTGAGAAACCTATAGTCGAGAAAGAAATCGCTAATGTATCATCTTCCTCCACTTTACCCAATTTTGTTCCTTTCCATATTGAGAAACCTAGCACCTATTCCATAATCCGACCACCCACTAAAGGTGTTCGTCCGAAATCGTCCTATAATCTGAATGTGTGAGCTGCCCAACACTATAGTATTGTAGAAGACTTGGCTCAAGCACCCTTAGCGGCGTCGGCCTTGAAAGTCCTTCAAACGTGTCCATCACAACATAAGGCTTTGTTATCCGCTATTGGAGGAATTCATCCTACAGATTCCAGTTTGATTACTTTTCAACTTGAAAACCATGTTCCTCACCCACCACCTCAACTTGTGTTTCTCATACAAGTTGTTGTTATGGGAAAGATTATCCGCTTGACTGTTGTTGATGAAGGAGCCTCCACATGCATCATGTCCATATCATGTTGGAAAGCCATTGGTTCCCCTCCTCTCAACCAATCCACGAACACTTTAAAAGCTTTCGATGGTCAACGTTTCCGCCCATATGGTATTCTCAACTCCTTACCCATTCAGTTGGAAGGAAAGATGGTAAATTTATAAATAGAGGTTGTTGATTCTAATCTCTATTACAACCTTCTACTTGGTTGGATATGGACTCATGCAATGTTTTGTGTGGTTTCTTCCCTTTTATGTGTTCTTTGTTTTCCCCACCAAGGGAAAATTGTCACAGTTGATCAATTGGCCTTCTTTTCCTCTGACTCTTCAATAGGTAATGTGCCTTATGTTGGGAAAACCAACATTCCTTATGAAAATGTTGATGCAGGTCTTTTCAAAGACTCTGCCTTAATGGGAACTTTTTCCCTTCCTCCTCCCTCCAATGTTGCCTCAATTAACATGATCTCGTCTAATAATGACCCATGGATCATCCCTAGTCCTGACTAGATCGATAATTTTGGCGACACCATGCTGCTTAGCCCAGTTGAACAATATTATCAAATTGCCCTTTTGGCTTCCGCAGATGCATCTGAAACTCATGATCGATTGAGATTTGTTCTAGACTCGTATCTACAAACTCCTTGGCTTGGTTCTTCTGATTCTGAAGATCCTTTGAATGAGATGTTCCTTACTGATGAAAGCATCATTGAAGTCATGTCTCTTGAAGAAACCCCTTGGAATGATATTCATCATCGTTCCTCTTTTCTTCCTAGCCTTGGATCAATTCCTACTTGTCTAGGTACTTTACTTTCCCCTGAAACGACTACTCTGTTTCAGACACCCATCTTGGTTCACGAGGTGTTTTCTGAAGGAAATTTGGGGAACATTTCGGCAACCATGCCCATCGACATCTCGGTCAAACCTAGGATTGTCGAAAACATTCACATAGGGGCTTCTTGTTCTCCTGATGAGATTAAGATCTATACAACCCTATTCAAAGAATTTTGTGATGTCTTCGCCTGGACTTACAAAGAGATGCCTGGCATCGATCCAAGTATTGTGGTACATGAGATCCCTACCTACCTGGAGGCAAAACCTGTGCGACAACGTCTTCATTTGGTGCACCCAAGGAAGGCAGTTGCCATTAAGGCTGAAGTTGAAAAACTTCTCAAAGTTGGCTTTATTTACCCTATACCACTGACAAATTGGGTTTCCAATATTGTTCTAGTAACTAAAAAATAAGGAACCATACGAGTCTGTGTTGACTATCAAGATATTAATTGAGAATGTCCTAAGGATAATTACCCTACTCCTTTTATCGACAAGATTATTGACGAATGTGCAAGGAGTGAAATTTCTCCTTTATGGATGGATTCCCTGGATATAATCAGATTAATATCTTTCTCGTTGATCAACGCAAGACTGCCTTTATCTGTCCTTGGGGACTTTCGCCTCCAAAAATATTTCTTTTGGCCTGAAAAAAACATTGGTGCAACCTTCCGACGGGCCACGTCTTATGCTTTCCACGATATCAAAAATATTGTTCAACCATATCTTGACGATTTACCCGCACACTCGCTTAAACGTCAAGATCATCCATCTCGCCTTTGGGCGATTTTTCTTCATTGTTGTCACTACAATATCTAGTTGAATCCTCATAAATGTGTATTTTGCGTTGAATATGGTCGCCTCTTAGGCTTTATAGTCTCAAAAGAATGCATCTGCATTGATCCTATCAGAGTGGAGGCCATTGTCAATTTTCCATCTCCATCTTCCTTGCATCAACTTCAGAGTTTGCAAGGAAAGGCAAACTTTATTCATCGCTTCATCCCAAATTATGTTGAGCTTGCCAAGGGTTTTACTTGCCTTCTGAAGAAAGGAGTCTCATTCATTTGGGATGACATTTCTCATAAGTCCTTTGATGCTTTAAAGGCTGCACTCATTAGTGCACCTTTGTTGCATCCTCTGAATTACCATCGCGATTATCTCTTGTACTTGGCCACCGCTGACAATACCATTGGCGTGGTGTTGGTTCAAGATGATGACAACAAAGTGAGCATGTTATATACTACTTGAGCCGTAACCTCTTCGATATTGAAACTTTGTATGCTCATGTAGAGAAGTTGGCATTGGTAGTAGTTCATGCTATCCAATGTTTTCGTCACTATATTCTTTTACGCAAAACTGTAGTGATATACAATTGCAACCCCATGACTTATATTTTGTCTCGTCAGTTGCTTGGGGGAGAATACTCCAAATGGATTGTCATCTTGCAGGAGTTTGACTTAGATTTCACTAAAGCTAAGTCAAAGAAATCACTTGCTTTTTTCTGAATTAATTTCCCTCTGCAAACACCATTGTTGTATCAGATGAGTTGATTCCTGATTAATCTCTCTTCCCTATTAGCACACATGATCCATCGTAGAGATATCATCATATATATCCAAACTCAAACCTTTAGATCAGATCTATCTCGCTCTGAGCGACACCGAATCCGGTACCAGTCCTAACTCTATCGCATTATTAGGGATACCTTATATCGCCTTGGTGTGGATTCAATCCTTCGACAGTATTTGACACATGAGGAAGCTAAGAAAGATTTAAATGACTGCCACTCAGGAGCCTGTGGTGGTCATATGTCAGGATATTCCACCACTCAAAAGATCCTTCGCACTGGTTATTTTTGGCCCTATTGCATTCTTGCAGTTCAAAGTATCATGCTTGCCAGATCTATAACCGGAAACAATGACTCCACCTACTCTTTTACACCTAATTATCATCGTTGGTCCATTTTCCAAATGGGGCATTGCTTTTATGACTTTTAACCCTCACTCGGCGCAGGGGCATGGATACATCATCATAGTTGTAGATTATTCACAAAATGGGCAGAGGCGATGCCTACTTACAATGCTGACGGCGAAACTGTGGCTTTGTTTCTATTCAACCATGTTATAGATTGGTTCAGTGTATCGCAAGCCATAGTCACTGACCATGGATCACATTTCTGAAATCACATGATGATAGAACTCACTACTTAGTTGGGCTTATGTCACGATAGCTCAACTCTGTATTACCCACAAGCCAATGGCCAAGTTGAAGTTGTTAACAAATTTTTGGTCACGATGCTTCAACAAACCATTGGGATGCACAAAAAGAACTGGCATCTCATGCTTTTTTTGGCATTATGGTCATATCAAACCGCTGCTAAAACAACAACCAGATTCACAACTTTTCAATTGATTTATGGTCTGGAAGCCACCCTGCCTATCAAATGCGAAATCCCATCTTTAAAACTAGTTTTAGAATTACTTCATGGTATTTCACCCAAGGAAGAATGATTACTTTATTTAGAACATCTTGACAAGACTCGTTGAATTTCTGCATTGGTAACTGAGACTCAGAAAAGACAAGTTAAAGCTCAGTATGACAAAACTGTGACCCCTCGTGCATATGCAGAAGGTGACTTAGTCTTGTTATATGATCAAGCTAATGACAAATTAGGAGCCGAGAACCTATGTGGCATGGACCCTATATCATTAAACGTGTATTAAAAAAGGGTGCATACGAGTTAGTTGACTATGATGGAAATCAGTTGTCTGAGCCCTGCAATGGGCTCTACCTCAAAAAATATTATGCCTAGATTTTGCATAGATACCTTGTACATTAGTGTGTGTTTCATTAGTGTACAGTGTGAATTTTGCATTTTTGTGAACATGTTTTCCCTACCTACCGCGTGTTCCACTTGGTTTGCAGATGTTTACGAAGCTTCTTCCTCATGTCAGTTTCGCTGATGACACTTGCCGTAGTACACAGAATCTCTCTTCCGCAACGTGGGCACTCTATGCTTCCAATGGTGAGTTGGTGAGTTTACAGGGCATATCTCTAGATCATACAACTAACAATATTACTGAATATAGTGCATTTGTCGAACTATTGTCGAGAGTTATTACTCTTGGTATTAGGGCATTAGTTGTTAAACTTGACTCACAACTCATTGTATTACAGTTAAACGGGCATTGTTCCGTCAGAAACTCTAATATTTTAAGGATGTACTTGCATGTTCATCTCTTGGAAATAAATTTTAATTACATTACCTATCAACATATTTCGAGACATCTAAATACATTAATAGGCACATTAGAAAATCATGTTTTAGATAGACATTTTCGACGCATGTAAAAAGAAAATCATCACATAGTAGGAATAGTAGATACAATAGGTAAAACATATATATATATATATATATATATATATATAGATATATATATATATATATAGAGAGAGAGAGAGAGAGAGAGAGAGAGAGAGAGAGAATTTCCAAAATGTTTGTTACATCAAAAAATTAAAATCTGTGTTATGAGACACATGGCTTCTCGAGCCTACATAAGAGCAGAAAATAAAACTAGAGATATGGCTATCCGTCGACATGGTGCTCATGATAGCACGAAACAACTCTAATAACTCAGTTCAATAACCAACGTAGTCTGGCTGATACTCCTATGGTATGCCTCTGATACCGTAGTGGCACCTCATCAATAGTTGCATACTCTAGAATGCCTCTTGTTAAGGCTTCCAAGTTGTATTCCACCTCTACTATGGTATCAGCTCCATCCTCATAGGGTGCATCCTTAATATGTCGTGTCACCCTCCTAGCTATTGGAGAAACCCCTGTAGGTCTCTCTGGTCCAACATCTGCAAAAATCATAAGTCTCAATCTCAGTTCACATAAAACAAAAACATCAAAAAACTTTAAAAATAGTTTTTTACCTGAATCAGTCCACTATGTGCCAGGTGGAAGTGGGAGGTCAAGATCTCCCTAGAAATCTGTACTGGCATAGGCCCAATCATCTACCATGATGAGCTATTGTCCCAACCATCCAAAGAACACTGGAGGAAAAGACAAGGCATCAGCGCACCCCACCTCAGCAGTCATCGATCCCTAGGTCCTAGATCCTCTACCCATTGATACCTTAATAATGGTACACATTCTAGGAAGAACTTCACCAAGATTGATCCATAGCCAAATTGTTTCAATCTTCCTATCTTGCATTTAGTGAGTTGGTCTTTCATGTTGACCAACAACCCTTCGCACCAGTTAAATACTATGGGACTAAGACAGTCTACTACATACTGGAAGTGAGACTTGCTCACTTCGTGCAGGGCTTGAGCTCTAGTTATTCAAGCCATGGTATGAAGAATCGTTCTCAGCGATAGATTTGTGATAGTTTTTATATCTATTTTCCCACTCTTTGTTTTTCGAGTACTTGGGAAATGTCTAGCTATCAACATATATGTACTCTCTCCCCCAGTATGAGAACTAGACAACTGAACTTGTTGTCCCCTTCTGGACAAACCTATGATGAAATAGATGTCTGCAATATCTATCTCAAGTTCTTGGTCTCCTATGATAAACAGTTGGCAGTCTACATCCCACCATCCAACCAAATGTTGCAGTAATTCCATCTGGGTCCTAATCCTAGGGATATGGAAGAATTTGAGTAGTCCACATGCCCGAAGAGCCCTTATGCAATTTGGATCTTGTGCTGCTTGATGGTATTTTGTTTCATGACCTATTTCCTTCCACTCTATCACCATTTTTTTAGTGAATAACCTGTGAAACATCCATAAACAGAGTTTTTATTAGCTTCTATGGAAGAAAATTTGAAAAACAATCATTAATCTTAGAGGTTTTTTGAAAAAAATTATGTCATGGCATCAGCGCAACCGTTTCTAAATTTTTTCGCGCTTCCAGTGCGATGGTGATGTTGAGCTCAAGGAGAGCAGCGCGAGTCCAATGGGTAAAACCCGCACTGATCGCCCTCGACATAAAAAAAAATTCAAGCCCTCCTCACTATCTACTCCATGGATGAAATCACTTAAAAACACAATCAAAATGCAGAGGAAGGACAGATCTCTTACCTGCAACAAACAGATCGTCGAATGGTGTCCTAGATTGGTCACACTCCTCGCCTGAAGATCAAGGGAATTTGGGGTAAAAAGTGCTCTCCAAATTACCAAATGACAAATGGTAAATTTGTTTTTACTTTTTAAGTTTATATAAACTTTTAAAATATTTTTACCATTTAGGGCACATTTTTACTTATATTTTAATATTTTTCTCGAAACAGGTAACATGTGTTCACTTGTGCAGTGACAGGTCATAGATAAATGGTGATGGTGATTGATTTTGACTGAACTAGCGAGTTTTATTTTATCACTTTTTCGGACTCATAAAAAATAAACGCAAAAAGGAACCCCCCTGGAGTCATATTTTAGCTCTTTTTTTACTCTCGAAATATGAAAATATTGTTGAGTACTTGTCACTTCGAACTTGTTAAAGTAAATGAAATGACATCTACTCAGTATCAGTTTAACACTTTTATGGACTATCATAGACTATTGTACGAAAAAGGAATACTTTGGTCACAGGTGGCTAAGAGGTTCTCTTAAATATTGTTTTCTACCTTTTCAGATTCGAGAGACTATCTACGAAAAGGGACCTCTGGAGTTTCCTTTTTACCTCTTTTTCAAACTCTCTAAACATGAAAAAGATGTTGAGTTACCCCTTCGTCAGACTCATAAAACTTAAACGACGAAGGACTTGTCACCATGATGAGACCAAGCTACTCCTTCCTAGGGCTCATTAAACTTACTAGGATGGATTCATCTGGAAGATGAACTTATACGAAGAGAATATGTTACCCTCTTCAAGATTGCGATAAAAAATAATGAGGTACTCGCTAGAAATCGCGGGGTAAAATTGAAGTAAACATGTCTTGTATTTTGTGTAAAAGCAGCATGTCACTCTTGAACATGACATGTATCTATCGCACGTGTCGAGTTTGGGTTATCCTCACTTCATCACTTGCCTTCCTGCATTTTGGGAATCCATTTGCCTTTCATCTGGTTATACCCTATTGTCATCATGTCCTCTGATCTTATGATTGAGTCAAATGCTGCCAAACTCCAGAGTCGTGTTGTCGATATGTTCAAGAGAAGTCCCATCTGCAATTCTAACCTCTTATACCCTGTCTGACCTTTCTACAACAATCCTAAATCACTCTTACCAACTCTGATAAATCCTATGTTTCGTATTAATGATGTGGGAAACATTATGGCCCTCCTTCGAAGGATCATTTCCTGTCGACTTCAGCTCATTATCCAGGAATATGATCTAGAAACTCCCTTTCAATACCTTGAAGCATGCATGCCTCAATGGCAGGTTATTCACATTCGATGACAAGTTCACATCATTGGCCTTTGATTGGATGATTCTGCGAGTGTTCGACTTCAACTTCTTTGTTCAGAATTATGGATTGTGTTGTTGTACCTTGAGAACCATTGTCATTATTGGTGATTTCTCTCGTGCTTGTTAATGGTTTACATCATCGACCAGTAATCAAGTGGTTTCCTTGCCATGTTCGACTCTGACACGTCTATTCACATGGTAGGATTTGTACTTTGGGTGGGTCGCGACAGAGATGAAGACCTTGGGTTTCGTGTAATAAATCTAGGTTGTGTGGAGTTATTAGCTATTCATGATTGTACACATGATTCCTTGTATATAGATGGTTGTGTCCATGTCGTGGATCCATACACATGATCCCTTGTATTCGTATGGTTGTGTCCATGCCATGGATTCATGTATTAATAGATGCCTCCTCAGAGATGTATTATTATGCATACTTACATCAAAGATGTTAGATATTTTGTATCATGCTTGATTTGCAGGTCTCCTAAAGGTGTTTCTCAGGGTCCTTGCCTTGACCTATAAAGCAAACAATGTAAACCTTGAAACATGAACTGATATGATTACTCGTTTCGTTGAAGTAGCAAAAAATTCAACCGATTTTGAAAAGTGGTGATGTAGAATACTCTCATTTTTTTCTGAGCATATTTTTGACACTTTAGATTTTCTTATGTATCAAATATAGATATTTGTTTCCAAATGTTAGTGATTTTCATGTTGATTTTGAAACGTGTTGATGCAGTATCAACCCTTTTTTCTAGAGGGCTTATTTTTTACACTTTAAATTTTCCAATGTATTAAGTGTGGATATATTTTTTTTAAATGTTACATTTTTTTACACTTTAAATTTTTTTATGTCCAATTGTTTTTTAAATCATGATTACTTAACAAATTTTCTAGTTGTTTTATTTCTCTTTTTTTTTTTTAATTTTGATTACTTAAAAAAACCAATATAAAAATATATATAAAAAAGACAAAAAAAGAACAATCTTCTAAGACATTCTGTAAGGAAAGGAAACTACGCTACTAGGGTTTGTGCGAGCTTCACGACCTCCCCTCAATGCCTCTGGCTCTGGCCTTCGGGGCCCTGCCAACCATGGTGGATCCACTACAGCATCCTGGCACTCACTCCTTCAAGGATATGGTCTCTGGTCGGCAGCCAGACCACGCTTCATTCTTCACAAAGTTTGCCTCCAGCTCTACCTTTTGCACGCCACCAGGAGGAAGCTCTGACAAAGAAGAAATTACTCATCCACAACAAAATGAGCTGCCAAAAAGGAATGAAGACACAGTGAAAAGGTCAACCAAGGATACTCGAGCAGACAAGAGCAAGGCTGCAGACTTGCCCTTCCCTGCTAATTTCAATCCTTCAAAATCTCAGGAGCAGCCACAGGATCAGTCAAAAAAGACTAAGAATAACTATAACCCTAAAGCCAAGAAAATCCCAGAATTGGAAATCCAGGACCTCGGGGTAGCTGAATATAGAGAATACATGCAAAAATACGCAGTTATATGCAAGTTCATGGGAATATGGCCAACTGAAGGAGCCCTGAACTGGTGGATTCAGAGCAAATGGACACCTAAAGGGGAGATTAGACTTCAGTTGGGATCCAAAGTATTTTTCACGGTCATCTTTGACCTCCTAGAAGATAGAGACAAAATTTTGAAGGAGGACCCTATTTCTACAACTCAATTGGTTTATACATGAAATTCTAGAGGGACAACTTCACACCGGAAAAAGAGGATTTCACTAGGATTCCAGTCTGGGTACGCCTCTACTCATTACCAACTGATTATTGGGCTCCTTCAGTCTTAAAAAGAATAGGAGACCAGTTGGGGGAGTACATTAAAATGTCTGAAGGCACCATAACATGTCACTATGTTTCCTATGCCCGAATTTCATCTCTTGGAATATTAGGGGACTTAACAGCCCTGGGAAGAAATGCATCTTAAAAACCAAAATCTTGTCTTATCACCCTGACATCCTTCTTATTCAAGAAACTAAACTTGACTCGACTCACCCTCCCCTCCTTCTCAACTTGTGCTTCAAGCCTTACATCTCCTTGGCTAATACGGCTTCAGGTACGGTAGGGGGCTTAATGACTTTTTGGAAAAACTCTAAATTTGACCTTATTTCCTCTCTAGCCACTCACCATTCCATAACTGTAATCCTGAGAATCATAGGCACCAACGAGACCATTTTCATAACCAATATTTATGCCCCGCACAAGGTGACAGACCGTATCAAAATGCTCCAAACCTTATCCAATCTCCTTGACCCTCTGCACCATCCCCTCAAAATCATAGCTGGTGATTTTAATATGATAACTAACTTATCTAAAAAGAAAGGAGGAATCAGGAAGTTAGATAAAGACTCTGAGGCTTTCCTCACCACCATTGAAAACCTCAACCTCATTGACATTCCCACTAGCAATGGCTTATTCACCTGGAATAATAGAAGAGGAGGAGACTGTCAAATAGCCTCTCGTTTAGACCACTTCCTTCTATCTGAGGCCACTTATCTTACCTCCTGGGAAATGGAGGCGAGAATCCTTCTGCAAGCAGGCTCTGATCACTGGCCTATCTCTCTCAAGTTTCAAATTTCCAATGGTCCGAAAAATAAGCCTTTTAGATTCGAGGCCTTCTGGTTGGATCACCAGGATTTCATGGAAAAAATGAAACAATGGTGGACTTACTCTCCTATCAGAACTGGAAACAAAATGTATACTTTCCAACAAAAGTTAAAACACATCAAAGAGGAAATCAAAAAATGGAACAGAAATACATTTGGCAACATCATCATGGATAAAAAGAACTTGGAACACCAATTGGAACTTCTCCAAAAAAATATAATTGAAGAAGGGCTAAAAGAGGATAGTAAACAAGAGGAACAACAACTACAGCAAAGTTGGGATGAAAGAGCCATTCAGGAAGAAAAGTTGTGACATCAAAAATCTAGAATAAATTGGCTGAAATGTGGGGAAAGGAGCACAACTTTTTTCCATTAAAAAATGATACAACACAGGAGGAACAATAGAATTTTGGCTCTGAAGAATCAATAGGGTCATCTCACTCACTCTCAAGAGGAGTTGGAAACATAGCTCAACCACTATTTCAAATCTCTTCTCAAAGAGACAAGGAATGTTCAGGATCATGACATCAAAAAGATCACCAAGAATATCCCCAAAATACTCACGGAGGACCATAACAAAATGCTCCTAAGGAAATTCTCCCTCCATGAAGTGAGGGATGTGGTCATGGGAATGCCCAATGGAAAATCTCCAGGTCCGGATGGGTTCACCATTGATTTCTACAAAGCTTGCTGGCCTATCATAAAATTGGAAGTTCATTCCTTGGTTGAGGAATCTCGTATTCAGAAATATGTCCTTAAAGCCCTTAACTCTACTTTCCTAACTCTGATACCCAAGGGAATCTTTGCGAATTCCCCAGACAAATTTAGGCCCATATCCCTTTGCAATGTCATATACAAAATAATCTCCAAATTTTGGCCAATCAAATTAAATTTATCCTCCCTCTCCTCATCTCCCACCAACAGTCTGGCTATGTGGAAGGAAGACAAATCATGGATAGTATCATCCTCTCTCATGAGCTTATTCATTCTCTCAAATCACAAAAAAAACCAGGTATGATGATTCAGCTAGACATGTCCAAAGCCTTTGACAAAATTAGTTGGAACTATATGAGACAAGTCTTGGATGTGTTTGGGTTCCAGAAAGAAAGCATCAAGTGGATCATGGCTATGGTGTCGGGATCTTTCTTCTCCATCCTCATGAATGGATCACCTTCGCAACCCTTCAATCCTTCAAGGGGTATCAGGCAAGGGGATCCAATCACTCTTCCTCTTTGTTATAATGGCAGAAGGGCTAGGTCGCTCTATCTCTGCTGCCTTGCATGAAAATAAGCTCTCTGGTCTCCAGCCCCATGCCTCGCCCCCCCTACAACTCACCAGCAATTTGTAGATGATACCCTTCTCATGGGCCTCCCAACTATCAAAGAGGTTGCCTCTTTCACGTCCATCCTGACGGACTTCTCTGCTGCTTCTGGTACCTCCATCAACCCCTGAAATCCAAGTTGTTCTTCTTTAACACTTCACTGCCCATTTGTAGGAACATCACCAGACTCCTGACTATTCCCATTAGTACTCTACCCTCCACTTACCTTGGGGTTCCCCTAACAGATAGGCCTCTCTCCTGGGCCACTTGGGAGAACCTGATTAACAAAATGGAGAAAAGAATTGCCAACTGGACCTTTAGATCTCTCAATTTGGTTGGTCGTCTTATCCTAGTTAAATTTGTCCTTCAGGCCATCCCGCTTTACTTGTACTCGGCTCTGGCAGCCCCAAAAGTGATTTCCAACAAAATCATAAACCTTCAAAGGAACTTCTTATGGAGAGGTGCAGAGGTCAAATAAAAATGGGCTTTGGTAGCATGGGAAAAAATCTGCAAGCCCAAAAAATATGGTGGCCTTGGTCTTAGAGATATAGACCTCCTGGGAAAGGCCCTAGGAGCCAAAAACTTATACAGATGGTTTGCAAACCCCAACTCCCCTTGGGGAATCCTTTAGAAATCAAAGTACACCCCCTCCTTAACAGAAGAGCAAATCATCAAGCTCAATGGAAACATCAAAGGTTCAATCATCTGGAATCAAGCTTGGGAGAACAGGGACATCATTCAAAGACATAGCTTCTGGGAAATAAGCAGCGGGAACAAGGCTCTTTTCTGGGAGGATGCCTGATAGCAAAGGCCTGAACTTGATCAAGATCACTATCACCAAATCAAGGCTAAAATGAAAAACAGAGGGAAGATCAAAGTCAACCAGTACTGGGGAAAAAGTGAAGAAAATGACAGATGGAGAAATTGGATGAAACAAGAGGAATGGACTCCCCATATGGACCCTCAAATCTGGTCAGACCTTTCTTCAGAATTACAAAAAATACAAATTCTCCTTGAATTTGTTGAGGATAAACTCAGATGGGGGAAAAACTCAGCAAGACACTTCATATTAAGAGAAGCCTACAGATACATTGCAAAGCATGATCAACTCCAACCAGATCCGAAGTGGAATGCAATCTGGGACAGGAAGCACTGGCCGAAAATTTCTATCTTTCTTTGGTTAGTCATGCACAGAAAAGTTTTAACGTGGGACAATCTAAGAAGGAAAGGCTTTATTGGCCCTTCGAGATGCCCCCTCTGCCAACAAGAAGAAGAAACCCCCAATCATCTGTTAAATGTCTGCCCTTTCACTTCCAATTTATGGAATTGGATTTCTTTGGTCTTCAAAAGATCTGATCAGGACCCCTCTTCTATTCAAAATACCATCGCGAACTGGAGAACGGTCTTTTCCCCACATCCTCTGGTTAACCGCACATGGAATCTAATTCCTGGTTTGATCTACTGGGCTCTGTGGAAGGAACACAATGCAAGAATCTTTCGTGGCTTCTCCACCCAGGAGGAATTCATTATCTCGAAGATCAAAAGCGCGCTCCGGGAAACTATGACCTCTCTACCCACTCAGACTGTCAAAGCCCCTCCCACCTTCCTCGAAGTGAGCATTCTCTCAATGTTGGATCTCCTTCAAATCAAGGTCCGCGAAGTCACTCCCCTCCCCAGGCATGAAAATAAAAATAACACTTGGCGGTCGCCAAAGCAGGGGACCTTCAAGCTAAATTACGATGGCGCAATATGGATTTATGAGGGCAATATAGGTTCAGCCACAAACAATGTCGCAGAACTTCGTGCCCTGGAACATGGCATCACCATAGCACGCGACCTAAACCTCAATCCTCTGATAGTTGAAGAAACTCCACATTGGCCACTCAAATAGGCAAAAAACTTTAGCAGGGAATTGACGTGGACAAAATCTTGTAAAATTAGCGCCTAAACAAAATAATACGTCGAATCAAGCAGGGAATTGACAGCATGGCTCGCCTCCACTTTCAAGCAATCAGAACGAAGGGAAATAAACTCACGGACAGACTTGCGAATGAGGGTATGGTTGGTACCCTACACCTGAAGTCCTGAGCGTAGCAGGAATTGGAGGAAGGGGAACTTCGTCAACAATGTGCAACAATCAATGACGAAGACAACAACTCTACCGAAGATTAATTGTTTACATACCTTCCATCATTACAATGTCGATTCTCTGCTCAGTTGGAAGGACAGGTGGATGGCGTTTGAGTATGGTATCATCCTTGGCTCGCCTGATTCTAGTGCCCGCGATGCCACCTCCCCTCTCCCTTGTGTGACCACCACCTCTCAGTCACATCCTCTCAGCCCTGTCATTCCTCTACCACCCTCATCAGATCTTCACATGCTTCCCCTTCCCAACCCCTCTCCCCCATTTAGACCTCCCTCCTTCTCTCGAATTCTATAAATTCGCCCCTCCCCCTTCTCCCCCTCATTCAGCTCTCTGTCTTTTTCCCCCTCTCAGTTGGTCCCTTTCTCTCTGGTTCCCCCCGCTCTCCATTCCTTTTGCTTCTATCATGGCTGCAAGGAATTACTACACCCCCAGTCCTAGTTAGGGAGGTGCGCGTAGCCTCTCGCTAGAATTCCCTGGGCCCGCCCCCTACCACTCGCACGAAGACATCTGCTAGGCGCGCAACTCCGTGCTACGCGGCAGTTGTTAATCTGGAAACTCAGCAGCGAATTTTAGACTTAGAAGCCCAAGCAAATGTTCTCCGTAAAGAGGTCACCATTGAGGAGGTCGACATCGAATTTACCTATATTCTGGACCCTGC
The DNA here is from genome assembly GCA_031772625.1 of Pinus tabuliformis. Lineage (NCBI taxonomy): Eukaryota > Viridiplantae > Streptophyta > Pinopsida > Pinales > Pinaceae > Pinus > Pinus tabuliformis. Next base: position 1,015,375,341 of record CM062816.1, on the reverse strand, counting down.
GTTCACCCGAGCATGCGAAAACCTCTACGCGCGTTCTATTGAAACATGGTGGCAAATGAAGACCATCATGGAGCTAGCTATGTAGGAACAAGACGAGTGCACCAAGGTTCTGGAAACAAAGATTGACCTGCTCATAGAGAAGTTTGTAATGTATGTCGAAGCTATCCACCACTACAGATTCATCACTCGGGACGCTCTGAATTATACTATCATCAAGAAAAAGTCGACAACGAAGGTCCATTCAATTCTTGAAGGATCCTCGAGCATTAAGAAAGAGGACGTTGGGGCCTCCACGAGTCGTCGGATCACCACCGCGCAGCAGGAGGGAAGCTCTCAGGAGAATCCCATTTGTCTAGAAGAGGACTGGGTCACCACCAACCCGGAGTGATGTCGTCAGTTTCTTTCCCTGTTCTTCTCTCTGTGTATGTTTTTCTTCCTCCGCGAAAGGATTTCTGTCGCGGAGGAAAACAAAATTTGTGTGGTCAGCCGCGATAAAGCTTCCTTCTCCTCTCTCGGCTTATAGACTCTCAATTTTGAGAATGTTGTAAAGAGGGCTCCGCGGTTCCCACTTTTGTACTCAGAACCCGCTTTTGCTATGACCAGCTCTAGTATTTTGGTTGGGTCTTGTGCCAGGTTCTCTTTCCCACACAACCCAAATTTTGTAATCTCTCAGTTTACCAAGTAATATATTTTATCTTATTTACCAAAAAAAATAAAAATAAAAATAAAAATTATCCGTAAACGATAAAAGAAATTGGGAAAAAAAAGAAAACAAACAAAAAAATTTTAAAGAAACTATAAAATTAAGTAAATAAAAATACAAAAATTTTAAAAAACCATTAACAAGAAACTAAAAAAAAATAATTAAAAGAAACTAGATTTAAAAAAAAAACAACAACAACAACTAGAAAATTAACCAAAAAAAAAAAATTAAACGTCTAGAATAATTTATAAACAAAATAAAAAAACAAACTCAAAAAAAAAAAAAACAAACAAACAAATAAATAAATTGTGCCCCCATGCAGCTCGGCCCAAAGCACGTGGGGGTGCAATTTTTTTTTTTTTATAAGTTTGAAAATTTATTTATTTTTTCATAATTTTTTGTGTTTTTCTAAATGTTTTTAATTTAATTTCAGTAGTTTTTTAATTTTTGTTTTTCGTTTTTTAATTTTGTTTATAAATTATTTAAGACATTTAATTTTTTTGGTTAGTTAATTTTCTAGTTTTTTTTTTTTTTTAAATCTAGGTGTTTTTTTTTTTTTAAGAAAATTGTATTTTTAGTTTTTTGTTAATGGTTTTTTAAATTTTTGTATTTTTATTTACTTGCTTCTATAGTTTTTTTTTTTTTTTTTGTTTCCAAATTTTTTAATCTATAAACTATTTTTTTTTACATTTTTTATGTTTTTTTTTGAAAATATGTTTTTGTATTATTTATTTCTTTATTTTTTTTAGTCTTTTAATTCTTATAGGTTAATGTTGTTTTTCTTTTTTTTAATTTTTAGGATTGATTTTTTTTTTCTTTATTTTTTATTTTTGTCGTCTTTTTTATATATTTGATTTTTTGTCTTTTTTTAATTTTATGTTTTGTTTTTAATATGTATTTTTATTTACGTTTTGTTAATTTATTTTTTTTTTACGTTTTTTTCATTGTTTTTATTTTTAAGTTTGTGTTTTCATTATCCGTTTGAAATTTTAATGTTTTTCGGAGTCATGATAAGATCTTTTACGCCATTATTTCAAAATGTTGAAAATCTATCTTGAAAAAAAAACAAACCTTATTTCATCAACACATGTTGAAAATTTACCCTAGAAAAAAAAGTGTTATTTCAGCATCAACACTTTTCGTTTTAGAGTGTTTTTTGCACAATTGTTACACAAAAAATTGGTTTTCACTGCCATTTTTAAAACATTTTGAAAATTTACCCTAGAAAAAAAGTGTTATTCCAGCATCAACATTTTTCGTTTTTAGCATTGTTTTTTATGTTATTTTAGGGTTTTTTTGCTAGATTTCTCGTTTTGAGTTTATAGTTCCTGTTTCAAAGTTTACATTGTTAGCATTTCACCCATCACTCATTGTTCTACCTTCATGCTTTAGGGGACATCTGCTACACAATTTTTTGTCACATTTCCCATCCCGTATCCTGGAGCGTCAAAATGATGAAAGTTGTCACTATATTCACCATGAAACATATATAGAAGCTTCCCTGAAGAATAGAAGAAAAGTTTCCCTGAAAGAGTTCCTGAGAAAACTTGTCAAAAACCTAGTTTTCAGGATCAATGCGTTTTGCACCACTGGTGACCCGTGCTAGTAACTTGTTGCACTCTTTTGACTTAGCGCTTCCAGCATGTCTTTTTATAGGAAAACCCACGCTAAACCTCTTCAGGCAGTTTTTCCTAAAGTGGAGGAGAAGCTTCTCTTACTAGAAGCCTCGAGAATGATGAGCTGGTCACAGGTGAATAAGGATTAGAGTGATATCTCCCATTCTTGGTCCTTGATCCTACTCTCATGGATCTTCCCATTGAGTCATGGAACCTCTTCCTCCTTTATTGATCCTTAACTCCCTCTCCTTCCCTATAAATGAAATCCCTACTGTCCACAACTCGTTGGTAATTGTTTGGTTGCATTCCTATGCTAAAACTATGCATAAATGTTTCCATTTTGCTAAGGAGAAGGAGTGCTTGAAGGTCTTGGCTAGGACTTGGAAACTCATCCAAAGGAGGCTTCCAACATCAAGGCTTAAGTGGTTGTATGCTTCCCTCATTTTCTATTAATAAATACATCATGTGTTTACTTTCCATAAGTGTGTAAATCATTATTCATTTATTATGATGCTCCTTGATCTATCATATAGTTTATGTTAGAATGAATTATGCCATGTATGCCTTCGACGTTTCTGTGTGATCTTCCTTGTAGGTACTCATCCACAACAGCGTAAAGAGGATTGCACTTGGAAGCAGAAGATCGAGGATGACATCAACGGGTGTTAGTATCAGAGTGAGGTAAGTCATCTATCTTACTTCATATTTTCTGATATAAACTAGGAAAGTTTGCACATGTTGGTCTAATTTGTTACTAGATCCTCTTATAAGACTAGAGAGATCGCTTTTGTCCGTAGAAGGGATTGTCTACACAACAGTGAACAACTACTCTCTTTCCTATTTAAGAAATCTAAGGAAGAGATGAGAAAGATATCATTCACAATATTTGTCTAAGAGATTCAAAAGGCTCTCTTGGAAGAGGCTTATTAAAGACGTTTGCAATCTGATACTTAATAGGTACATATTCCAACTTCACTATGTGACCAAATAATTGTTCTCTGAGAAAATAATATTTAATAAGAATGTGTTTGGTCTTGGAGTGCATTACAAGATTCTTTGATATATCAATTGCACTTGTGTTATCACAAAATATAAATATAGGTTGAGTGCAATCTACCTAGATGTCTTTAAGATTTTTCATCATCCATAACAATTGTGTACAACATGATGCAACTGAAATGTATTATGCTTCAACAATATAAGTTATTTTTCTTGTTGAGCTAGGAGACAAGACAATGTTCCAGAAAGAAAGCTCCACCACTGGTGCTTTTCCTGTCGTCAATACTACTTACCCAATCAACATCAGTAAAATATTGTAAAGTTTGTATCCTTTGGATACCACAAACCAAAGTCTAAAGTTCATTGTAGATATTTAAATATCCTCTTAACTGCCTTGAGATGAGTTTCCTTGTGATTTGACTAAAAACGTCCCACCAATCCAACTTCATGCATAATAGGTCTTGTAGTTGTGAGATAGAGTAGACTTCCAATCATTGATCTATAGACAAATTGATTGACTTCTGGGGATTTGTCATCCTTGTTGAGGTTGTAGCTTATTACCATGGGTGTACTTACAGGTTTACAGTCTTCCATCCCTAACTTAGAATTTCCTTGAGATACTTAGTTTAGAAAGAAAATTTCCTTTCCCTATTTGCTTAACTTGTATTCCAAGAAAGAAGGATAGTTCTCAAGGCATAGACATTTCAAATTCTTGTTACATCGTTACAGCAAATATTTGACTCATCAATTCAATATTACTGCCAAAAATTATATCATAAACATATACTACAACTAATAGCAAATTATTTCCTTCAACCTTGATGTAAATGTTGTTCTCAGATGTTCCTTTCTTAAAGCCTTATTGCTGCAAATATTTGTCTAACCTGTAATACTAAGCCTATGGTTCTTGCTTTAATCCATATAGAGGTTTCTTGAGTTTACATGCATAACCTTTGTTGTTTCTCAATAGAAAGCCTTGTGGTTGTGTTGTCACTACTACAACACCCTCCAAAAATTTCACTACATTCAAATTTTGGAGCCTACTTCATCGTCATATCAAGTCTTGCTTGTTTCATGTTTCTTTATATGTTATAATTGTTCTTGAATGTTCTCAATTGTCGTTGTATTAATTAGAACATCTCTGGATGCAGTTCACAATTGCAACATCTTTGTGCTATCAAACAACACTTTTGGGTCGCAGTCACACACACTTCACCAGTGGTACTTGGGGAACGTGTAAAAAGTTGCGTTTTATGTATATTCATTGTTGATCAATATTTTCTAAGTGTTATCGATGATTTAGTGTGTGTCACGCTTGGTTCTATGTCTAAACGCATCATATTTTCCCCTTACCTTATCACCCAGACTTAGACAATTTTTTGTTGCAAAGCGAGCCCATAAAGGCCAGGAGTGCACAAGCGCACTCTGAATCCTTGATGGGAGACCCTTCATTGTTTGGAAGTGTTCCTTGCGCCCTCCTTGAGAGTTGAGCACACTCCCAAAGCATGAATCCCCTTCCTTGTTCCTAACTATGCCCTCTAAAATGACTAAGTCTTCCTTGAGCGCACTCCTTCAACTTGAAGAAGTGTACCCTCCTTGAGCGCACTAGTGCACCTTGAAGACCCAAGGATCAATCCTTCGACCTTCCCCATTGCACCATGCACCCTCCTAAACTTCTTGAGTGCACCATGTGCCCTTCTTGGGGCCTCTTGAGCACATGAGTGCACCTCGAAGGCACCAAACCTCAACCTTCAGCTTTCAGTAGTGTGCCCTGCCTCTCTCCCTTGAGCGCACACAACACTTAGGAAGCCCGATGCCTTCCCCTTCACCCTTCGAAATTGTGACACACACTCTACTTTGATTGGTTTCTTCCCTTGAGCGGATGAGCGCATGTTGAAGCCCCGAAACTCCTCCTCTTCAGCCCTTTAGCCTTTCATAGTGCAACCATGTGTCCTGAATCACCTTTAACCCTTTTGAGTGTATAAAACATGGTAGAATAGGAGATTTTCAGGCTAATAGTTGCTCGTCATGAGTGATTGTAGAATGGTGTTCCAGGGACCTCACGGAAAGCATAGACAAGGAAGATCTAGTAATGAGGATAAAGGAAGGAAGCATGGAAAGAACTAAGAACACACCTGAAATTTGATGATCAACTCACCCCAAAGACTTCAAGGTCAAAGATCCTTTGGAAGGTGAAAGCGCCATGATCAGAAGATGGAAGAAGAGCAAATACAATAGCAACCATGTCAACGCTAGGGAAGCACCACGTCATCAGTAGCTATTGGCCCCGATCATCAAATATAGTGACATGTCAAGTATCATCATATGATGATGTGGAAGTCAATATGTATTATTGTAATCATTATGAAAGACAAATAAGTGGAAGGCCAAGTGTCATGGAACTCCAAAAGATATGTAATAACATTAGTCATATGTAATTCCAAAAGTCATTTGAAATTCCAAAGGTTGTATAAATCCAAAAGTCACTAGAAGTTAGAAAGTCAAGAGTCGTGAGGATGTGAAAGGTCATTCCTCAACTTATAAATAGATCCTCATTTCTCATGTAAATTACTTTTAACCTTGGCTTCTCCCATGAGGCATTAGAGAGACAGATTTAGTACTTTTGGGGAGCAAGTAGTGCCTCTAATGCTCCACTATTGGAGCTGGTGGTGATCATTGGATTTATGTATCTTGGGACATTCTCTTAATATTGAAGCCTTCCAAGGCCAACACGTTTTCACACTGGATTGTGAACATTTATAAGACTATTATTTGAATGTTTATGGTTCATGTTTGCTTTCATTAAGTACTGGATAAATTGAACTATTTTGATTAATTTGGTGTTCCTTGTTGGAAATGTGTTGATATGTTTATAACGACTGTCGCAACCTTGTGAACTGTTTCACTTGATGTTAGATGAACCTTTCTCTTTCATGTGTGTCTCCATTAGGGTAGTACTACTACTTCTCTCTTAGAGGATCACTTAATTTCCCTCCTACATTAGAAGAACTTGGATACATCGGCAATCAAACATACACAAGGCATACTAGCTTGCTCATTTGAAAGGACAATTGCACTTCTCTCTCATGCTGACAGCTAAAGCCAAGGCATATCTTTATATAAACGGCAGTCAGGTCGTATTCCGGATGGGACTCCTACACCAAACAGTGTGAGGTCTAGTTGGGACCTTATATTGGGGAGATCCCCTATATGTTGGCGGTATCCAACATCATCAACATGTTGCTCCACATAGACTTCCTCCTCTAGGTCACCATTTGAAAATGTTGAATTAACATCCATTTGATACACTTTGAATTTTCGATGGTAGGAAAATGCTAAAAGCATTCTAATGGCTTCTATTATTATAATAGGGTCAAATGTTTCTTCAAAATTTATTCCTTATTTTTAAGCATAACCCTTATAGAAAAGTCTTGCCTTGTTTCTAACAACATGTCCATCTCCATTTAACTTACTCTTGAAAACCCATTTAGTTCCTATCACATTTTTATTCTTGGGTCTTGGCACAAGGATCCATGTTTTATTTTTTTCTATTTGATCTGGTTCTTCATCCATTGCCTTAATCCATTATTCATCTTGGCTTGCTTATGCAAAATTGTGAGGTTCTGTCACAGAAACGATGCTAGGTTTGCATGACTAGATGTGCCCATAAAATTTCTTCTATATTGTGCCCCTATTTCTTTATCTCTAAGAATCTAACTCTTGAGATGATGTTTATGTACATACCTCGATGTAGTTTTTTTGTTGTAGAGATTCTTTTATATCTTCTTCCTCTAATTCTTTGCAGTCCTCTAGTTCCCGATAATCCTTAACCTCATTATTTGGTGGTTCATAGTTGATGGATTCATCGTATTGTGGTAGTATTCTAGTGAAAACATGTCCTTCATCAAATTTTACATCTATGCTTTCAACAATATTGCAGAGTCTCTTATTGTAACACTTGTAGCCTTTGTCTCTGGAAGAATAAACGAGCAGGATCCCTTCATCTACTCTTGACTCAAATTTGTTGAGATTATCCTCATTCCTTTTGATGAAACATTTCCTGCCAAAGACCCTAAAATGATTTACAAAGGTATATCTTCCATACCATAGTTCATAAGGTGTTTTATCACTATTTACTCTAACATGAGCCTTGCTAAGAATGTTAACACCTGTTTGAACAACTTCTCCATTGAAAGTGCGTGTCACTTTTGATTCATCGAGCATGGCTCGGGCCATTTCTTGGACTTTCTTGTTCATTCTTTCAACCACCTCATTCTGTTGAGGATTTTAAGTTATTGAGAATTGTCTCTTGATCCCATGTTGTTCACAAAACTAATAAAACTCATTAGATGTGTATTCTCCTTCTTTACTAAAGAAGATATTAACCACGAAAGTCTTAAATCCAGTGTATTCTCCTCCTTAGTATGATCTCATACACTTAACTTCAAGATCCACTTTGTTTTCCACTAGTGCTTTGAATATTTTTAATTTTTCAAAAGTTTCATCTTTAAATTTCAACAGACTAACCCAACACATCCTTGTGTAATCATCAATCAACAACATAAAATAATGCTTACCTCATGGATATCTCATTCTTGTGGCCCCACATATGTTTGTATCAATCAATTCCAGAGGCCTTTTTGTAGAATATTCCTTTGCTTTGAACTGAACTCTTGATTGTTTTCCAAATTGACATGACTTGTAGACATCATTTTCAAGTTTGGTGATTTTGGGCATGTCTCAGACATCACCATTTTTACCTAATTTAACTAACTGATGAAAACTGAGGTGCCCTAATATCCTATGCCACAACCAACTCTCATCAGTTTTTCCCAGATAATTGCTTTCTTTGTCTCCTTCTAGCACATATACATTACTTGAAGTTTTAACTACTTTAATTATAGTTTCTCATGTCCAACTCTTTGGCCACACAATCATTTGACCTAAAAGTTACCTCATGTCATTGGTCACACATTTGACTAACACTTAGAAGGTTATGCTTAAGACTGTCTACATACAACACATTTTGAGCTTTGGTTTTTCCATTTTCCAAGACAATTGTCCCATTACCCATTATTCTTGTTGGCACATTATTACCAATGATAAAATCTACTTTTGTCACTTGTCATGTGTTTTGAACATCCAAAAATTAATGTGCCATTGATTTATGTGATTCTTACCATATAAAACCAATCCACACTCTTTTGGATGTAGGGTCTTCTTCTTTTTCTAGATTTTGATAAATTCTTCCTTTCTGTCTTGCTAATAGGTAGACACCAACTTTCTTATGAATTCATTGTCCTTATGCCCAAATTTGTTGCAAATGGAACACTCAATTTCATCCATAAGTGGAGAAAATGCATTGTTGAATGATTTTCTAGTTCTTTTCATTTTCATGCAAATTTGGCTTAACCTTTGCATTTCTAGTGTTGATAGCTTTGTTTGTTGTGAAATGTATTGCTTTATCAACAAAATTATGAAATATAAAACAATGACCATAGAAAATGTATGGTACTTGGGAATGAAAAATCTTCTTGACAAGATTGGCCCTTGGTTGTTGATTGGATGGAACTTTGATTTGTGTTGCTTTCTTACTCCTCTGTTACTTGTGTGGCTAGATTGATTCTATTTCTATTGATCATCACTTCATCTGTTGGATTTTTTGGGTTGGCTACTTATTCCCTTAAGAGGGTTGACATATCCTTTTGAATCCTCAAATTTTGATGCTTTGGGGCTTGAATCTTCTTTGACTTGTTCTAGTGTTTCCTTGTACTCAAGTCCTATCTTAATTGACGAAGGTTGTTGAGTGTTAATAATATTAGCTAAAGTTTTTATCCCTTTACAAATTTTAAGTTTAGATCGAGTTGTGTGTTAGTCTTTTTGAGGTTTTCCTTCAAAGACATAATTTATAATTCCAATTTATCACAATATTTCTCCTTTTCTTAAACTTCTTCCGCTCATTTGGATTCTTATAATTGGACTCTTAAGAGTACCATTTCCTCACCTACATTCTTCTCTTATTCTTTGTAAGATTGGAACTCTTTTTTCTATTTTTTGTTTATTGTTTTGAGCCTATATATCTCCTCCAGTGCTCTTAGAAGTTTACTTTCCAAGTCAACAATTACTTCACATTCTTCTGAATCACTTTCCTCCAAACTAGACATTTGACTTTCAAGTTCCATAAGGAGCTTCTCATCAAGGTTTGTGTCAAATTCATAATCTACTTCATCTTCTAATGAACTGTAATTGTCTTCTTTTCAATATAAACTTTTCCTTTTAGCAAACTTCTTCTTGACATTTTTCTTAGATGTTTTCTTTCCTTTTTCTTCCTTTTCAACATTATCATTTTCTTTGTAAAGAGATTTGGAAGAAAAGTGCCTATTCTACCACATTGAAAGCATTTGAATGGTAGCATACCTTTATATTTTCCAATGCCTTTTTGTAGTCATTTGACAAAATTTGCTTCCTCTTTGTTTGAAATGTGGTTGGAGTAGTCTTGGTACTGATATTATTTTGACTTGCTCGATACTTTAAAAGTAGCTTTTTTGAGTTTTGTTTGATCCTTCTTTGTCCTCATATCATAGGAAGTAAGTATTCCATGAAGCTTCTCCATGGTTAGTTGATCTAATTCATGAATTTCTTCTATTTTTGAGATTTTAGCATCAAATACAGGGGTAAGTGATCTCAACACCTTTTGGACTATTATAACATCATCAATTTTATCATCTAGTCCTTTAATAGCATTTTCAATCTCATCTATTATGAGGGAGAAACTACCTATGCTTTCATCCTCATTCATTTCCAATTTTTGGTATTGTATCTCGTAGGTTTGTAGTTTTATATTTTTTACTTTCGTGTCCCCTTCATAATTATCTACTATTTTATCCCACATTTCCTTGGTTGTCTTGTATTGCATTACTTTAACAAATTCTAATGGTGCAGGTCCACCCAAAATTGCATTCATAGCATTAGCATTACTTTCAAACATTTTCTTACCAACCTCGTTAGTTGAAGTAGTTGCTTGTTTATGATAACCACTCACTACAATTTGCGAAATGTTTATGCCAAGTCACATCAAATAAGTCTTCATCCTAATTTCCCAAAAGGTAAAGTTTGTCTCAATGAATAGTGGAGGTCTTCTTGAGAAAACATCATCTTCACTTGTCATTTTGTGTAAGATCTCCCTTCCAACCATTAGGCTACTACTTAAGGAACTTGGCTCTGATACCAATTATTGAATACTAAAAGGGTGGGGAGGAGCGAATTAGTATTCTTGTTGCCAAAATAAACTTTCGATTAAATATTTATTCTTTATTTATTTATGAAATCAATAGAAAACCATCACATAATCAAATGAACGCAAAGGAAACCAAAGATTTAACATGGAACCCACAAAGGGACAAAACCACAAATAGTTCTTCTTTTCTTTAAATGATCATTATGGGCACCCACCTATAGTTACATAATTTTGAAAGCACCCACTTGCAGGAGATGTTATCCCCTTTCTAACTTTGTTGACTTCTACCAACCGAAGACACCTATCCCCTTTCTAATTTTGTAGGCTTTGACCCACTGGAGATGCCTATCCCCTCTCTATCTTTGATTTGAATGAAGTTTATGACAATCTGATGTGTTCTCTAATATGCTCCTTCTTTGTCTTACCATGTGTTCATTTCTGTAGTTATTGTTACTTGACAATCACCTTTGTTGCATACATATCATTCTTATTGTTTGTCGTACACATTCACAAATGTCTGACTATATGCATATGCTCAATCACTCTTCTTCTCTTTGTCTTCTGATCCCTCAGCCACCTTGTCTTTCTTTTCTTCAACAAATATATCTACCATTATTTTTTTGTTTTTATATCTTGATCCCTCTCATTAACATGGGTATAGGTCCATGGTTTTAACCATGGAAATCCTCCTTTAAATGTATCAACGCATAACGAATTTTCACCTCGAGCTCCTTTTCTTTTGGTTTTTTCTTAATCAGGCCCACTGCTTGTCGCTTTGGCTATGCACTAATGGCTTATGGTCAATGGTGCCACTTGTCATGCCACACCATCGGCACATCATTGCCACGTTACTGCCATGTGTCACTCGAAAAAGGGCAACTTGGCCACCCAATAGGGCCAAATCCACCTGCCACGTGTCGTCACTTTATTGTCCCACGTCATTGGCCCGCCACCTATCTCTTTGAAGTCACCCTGCCATGTCATCGAGGGTCCACCTAACCCATCGAAACCATGCCTCAACTCCATCACTTCAACCTTAGGTTTCTCTTCATTCCTAGAGAGTTAGGCTAAGTGCCATATACCACTGGAAAACTCTGTGAGATGGCTATCCGACCAAATACTTTTCATGTGTGTTTTGAACAAGTTACCTATGTATAAAATGCCTTCAAAGGTAGGCTACTATACAAACAACCAATTCATCATAAGCTTAGCACATTGTTAGTAGAAACAACCAAGTCATCAATAACATCAAAAGCATCATGCATGAAAACTCAACAAGATCCCCTTGATCTTGACAGTGTTTGACATCAATGACCACAATTGCCAACATACACAACAATGAGGCCTTAATTCAAATTTCATGGCCCTTTAGAGTGTAAGAAAAAGTAGGCGAGGTAGCTTATGCATTAGATACTCCCATAACATGTAGACTCCATGATGTCTTCTATGTCTCATTTTTAAAATAGAAGAAAGGAATCGAAATGATCACTAGAAATCTCCCTCATAGATGTGAGGGGCAAGCTAACAAGGGAACACGAGGACTTCCTCGAGGTGAATATTGAATTTTTTTTATGGAAGATAAATCATAAATTACATGATTAAATGTTGGGTGTCAACCTAAAGAAGAAGTGACTTGGGAGTCTACATTTCTATTGCAACACTTGAATTTGTGGATGTTGTAAGGTACCTCTTGGGTGGTCAATGAGTAAAAGACAAGAATCTTCCTTCTCTTTTCTTGTTTTAGACACAATAATATCTTTAGTAAAATTAATTAGACCTAATAATTTTTTTAAATAAATGGATTTTTGGTTCAAATCTTATTCTCTATTCTTTAAGTAACTTAGTTAGATTGCACTCATATTTTCTTTGCACACACTCCTACAAATCACTTAAAAGGCCAAAGGTGGGTTTTGTTATCAAATTTGAGAAATTTGATGCTTTATACAAAGGCATATTTTTATATCTTTCATTCTATTTTTTCATAATAATAAGAAGATTTTGTGTTAGAAAAGGCTACAGTTGAACTATGCAGTGGTTTAATGCAAAAGAGGAAAAAGGTGGTCATAATTAACTGACTGAAAAAGCATAATTCTTCACCCAAAATTTCCTAGTATAACCTATTGTTACCCAATATGAATATTCTTGGTGGATATACTACCATGCAAGTTGAAATAACAAACTATTACTCAACAAAATATTATAGCTATTAAGAGAGAAAGTTAAAACTAGACAATTTCCCCTTCCAAGTTTATTCAAGTCTCCATTTTTTAATTGTCCATGCACATTCAAACTTTAAATTTACCTATAGGGTTGAAAATTATTATTGAATCCTCCATGGCTAGGTCGGAAGGGCACTCTACATGTAGATCTTCATTATGAACATGGGAGAAACCACTGTGTGAGGGGTCCTCGATTGATGTAGAGGTCATGGAAGGAGGAGAGTGGACTACTTCCCAATGAATGTGTAGATATGCCACTATTCTATTTATTATAGATTTCAAGGATCCCAATTAAGCATATAATTATAGGTATGACAAATAAGTGACAAGCACGAAAGTAGATAAATCTTTCTATGTTTTGCTAAGCTTCAACAATTATGACATTGTCTCCATAGCACATTTATATCTAGCTTTGTTTTTGGCCCTTAAATTTTGGTCACATTCCTCTTGCTAGTTGTTGCATCTAATGATGGGATTCATAACATGATAATGTGCCTTGTTGAACTTTTTTCTAACATCTTTGGAGGCCATGTTGAATCTCCTACAAATCACACATAACATAAAATCTATGCTTGTAATGGTAGTGCCTTATTTTGGTAGGAGGAGGAGGCGAGCACTAAACCAAAGGAATTACCTCAAAGAACCACCAATATCTGACCATGACTGCATTGACCGAGGTTGCCCATACATATGTGCCTCTAATATACTATAGAAGCTAGGAGCGAAGAAAATATCCACATCAAAATGCTCTTCCAAAACTATTGACAAGATTAACCCACACACATTTTCCAATGGGCCTAGAGTATGACTCATTAATTCTAATGCTACTGCAAGAATAGTATTAGGTGATGTAGGCTACATATCTAACTCTCCTTAATTCCCAAAATACATGTTGAGACACTTATGATGAGATGATTCTTTGCTACTAATGCAGGTTATTTCATTTGAGGGGTTTAAAGGTGAACAACCCGCATTTACCATGACAAACCCTCACTTCATTACACTCTTAAGTTGGCATGGGCATTAACCGTTCTAATCTGTGATCTCAAAACCTATAAGAAGCATATTTTTTTCCAAAATATAGACCTAAAGAAATATTTCACTGCATCATGGGAGATAACTTATGGTTTTGCAATGGAAGCTATTGAAACAAGGATAAGATAATGATCAAGGAGTTGTCAATAGGTATCACCTAAGTCATGCCTTTCTTCATGAGCATGGTGATACCTTGAAAAACTACTAAATCCTTTACTGCGCTATTGGATGTTGTCCCTATTCCCCATGCATACTTTAATTCTTTTTGTCCTTTAAGGTTATAAATAATTCAAATTGTTGCCATAACTATAAGATCTAGTGTCCAATATTGATGATGATAAGAGTGTGGGATTTGATCCAATCATGTGTGCATGGTGAGTGCAACGCAAGTCTCACATGTTTGACAACTACCTATGGGTAAGCCCATGGAAAATTAGGGGCCTAGCGCTCATGAGAATTAAGCCTCGATCACTGATGAAAAAATCCTCATTTTGTAGTAGTGGATCCAACCTCTGTGGGCTTATCTTCTGAACTATTATCTAATTGGTTTTACAACATTATCATTTATTATTTGATTTTTTAACCTGAAGGATGAGGTGTTTAAAAGGGGGAGGGCATGTTGTTTTCTTAAAGCATTTTTACTAGGTATTAGACTCTATGTATGTGATATCTTTTATGTATGTTGATGATCTTGTAATAGTATTATTGTCCAAGGTCTTTATAATAATATAATATTTTAATAATTTACAAATGGTCACCTTCGTTTAATAATGGCCTTATCTTTTTTATTAATGACTTAAGCTCCTAGGTAGAGTTTTATCCTCCTATTAGTATCAATTGTTTCTATCTCCCATTTATACTCCAGGTACACTATAATTACAATCAATGAGTTTATTAATGTTAATTTGAGAAGTCTTCCTCCATTACTTGGATTAGCATGTGTAGTATGCCTCTTGGGTGTGTAGGTTCCCCACTATTTACTTTTCTTTTGGCTAATTATTTGTAATGCTCTAAGTTTTATGTTTCAATCACATAAATAACTATAATAAAAGCTACATTTTAATCATGAACACTACAATTATGTTGATAAAACTTAATCTTGCACCTGCATATATATAGTTATACCATGTGATTAGTAGACATATGTAGACATCCATTCACACAAGCATAAGCCATATTTAAAAATTAATAATAAATTAGTCTAGGTGGATACCAATGGCCACCACCTCTTCCATTGACTCATAATGGACATAAATGGTTCCCCGTCTTGGTAATTTTTCTCTTGTTTTTAGGTCCCAAATTTTCAACGCATTTTTAAGGACTTAAGCAACGTTTGTTAGCCCTATGACAAATAAGGGTTCTAATGGCACCCTCAAATCTTAGTCAATCTTTTCTCATTGTGATATTTACAATAGGCTATAGCATACCCCAATGGAGTTTGTAACCGGAAGTTGTGGCCTTGAAAAGTTGACGTATCAACTAAACTCCTTTAGGTGGGCATTCTTTCTTGCCACTTCATCTCTTAGATCAAGGTTTTGGATATTTAGTGTTTTGCCTCTTAAGTTTTAGTACTTTATGTTTAAAGGCAATCAGGGCTTCTTGCAGTGAGCAACTTGCAAATGAGCATAACTATCACCTCTCTCTTAAGAGATAAGTTACCACTGGTCTAGCTAGTTTGTATTACTTTTCACTTCATATTCTTTTATTATTTAATTTATTAACAGAATTTGGTTCCCACTATATTATTATGCCCTCTAAAATATTTTTATGTGCATATTCCCATTCATATTTTTGTCTTTCATTCACTCTATATGATTTGAAGTAGTAGTATCAAAGGAAGCTACTCTTTATTACTTCTTAGTGCATGTTCTTGATAAGGTCAAGGTATGAAGAGTTGGGTTTCAAACTAATTTTGCTTAGGGAAGAGCACTCTTGCCGCCATAAGTGACCTCCCATGTTGGATGAAAAGAGAGATGATAGAGCAAGAGATCCTATCAAGGTGTTACTCAAGGAAATCCTGATGTGAAAAATGAATAAGATGATGGAGGGGATTTCTTGTGAGATTGACCTCTTCCTTCTTTGCTTGAGTGAGCTCCTTCTTCACTTGAGTGAGAGGCCTTATATGCCTAATTATCTAGCCCAAACAATGAATTTTATGTGACTATGATATATGGATGTTATGACAGTAGGGAGACCCTCTCCTTTTCGCATGTGTGAGTGTGTTTAGCCCTAGAACAAACTTCCAAGGCTTGGTATTTCTTCCTCCTTCTTCGCTGCACTAGAGGCTCATTTTCTTCGCTTTCTCTTCACCCTTAACTCATCTTCCTTGCTCACTGATTTCAGAGGAGTGAATGCTTGACATTAGAGGAGTGGACAACCTCTATATATAAAGGTTTGTCCCTCCTTTAGGCTAAGTTGCTGATTGTGGGCTGACTTGTCTTCTTTGCTACAGATGGGTTCTTTCGATGGCGCCTTTTCTTGGAGGAGACTTGAATTTGCTTGGAGGTGTCTTATTTGACTCTAATACATAATTATACCTAGTGTAACATGCCCTTAAGGTCTTCAACATAATTCTTTTGAATCTTTGACTCACCTATAACTCTTTAACATGTGCTAGACTTATTTCAATGAGCAAAAACTCATTGACATATATAATAAAAATAATATTTATTTTCTTGAATAAATACAAATATCAAAAGTACATTTATGAAGACCGAACCTAGTTACATTTCCTTCAACACTCCCTCTTAACTAGGGAGGTATTCATACAACATTACAATGTGTTTGGCTATGTTTCAATCTTGAAGAATTCACATAAGAGAACTAGATCAACAATCCATCTTTTATAGCATCATAGTATCCAACATTGTTTCCACAGCAAGGCCTTGACTAACAACTCTATCTCTCAATAGATCAAAGCACAATGTTGGCGAGACCAATGACTTATAGACACCTTAGTCATTGTCTCTCAAGCTATATACCCACTCGGGTGTTCACTGAGTATGACCTTCAAGGACTATTCTTATCTTGGGTTCCCAACCCCCAAAGAATATCGGTCATGTTGCCTACTCTTGTCTTGAATGCCCTACACATCCTCAAAGAGTATCGAATACCAAATGATTACCCAATCCTCGAATTCTTTCTTCCCAAGTGAAGACAAGAAGATTGTGTGTATATCTTCCTCTCAATTGAGGAATACATGCCCAAGTATCCTGTGACAAGGTACTTGTCCAAGTTCCTTTGTAATTGGAAACTTTTTATAACTCCCTCTTAGCTAGGGACTTATCCATTCATCAAAAACTTCTTCTTCATGGGTCCTCCAGCTGCTTCATCTCCTTCTTTCCTTTGATGTCATGAAGTCTTTGTTCGAACTTCTTCTTGGTAAGGCACCATCCATCGATCACTTTCCTTCCTGGTTTGTCATGTTATTGCTTCCTTTGTGGAAAGTGGCCTTTTTTATATATATCAGGTTCTCTTGTCATCTGGCTACTCCTTGTCATCTTGTCTATGCTTCAAACTACTCTTCACATGGATGCTTCGTTGTACTTGCTTGTTTCCATACTTCGATCTAGTAGCCCCTCATGACTTCATCCTAATATTGCATCAACATTAAATGATACTTTTGTTGGATGACATCTTTGTAGAGTAGAATCAATTATTTGCACTTTTCATATCTCCAAGCCCTTCACAGGTGTCAAGGGCCCTTTGATATTTTTCTTCCACTGCCAGAGTTGTCCTGCCTTCTTTCGAGAGAGTATTCAATGGATCTTTTTCTGATAGTGATTCTTTGTGACGATGGTGTTCTTCTCATGCTTGATCTCTTTTTTCATTTGCTTCTTCTTGGATAGGTTGGTCAACTACTTTCTACTCCTTGTGGGAGCACTTCTTCATTGCCTGCTTCTTGGACTAGTCAACATTTCTTCTTGCTTCTTAGTCAACAATTTTATACTCCTTATGTGAGTATTTCCTTTTGTTTACCTTCATTGCATAGTAGTACATTCCTTCGAGCATGTCATTGGTGAAAGATATTTTCTCATACGTGATCATGCCATAGAACTATTCCCATGACTCAATAATATACATGACTTAACTTTGATGCATACATACCTCATATTGGTTCTCCTTTGATCATCTTAGCTTCATTTGTTTGTCCTTGGTGTGGCCCTTCTTGCTTCATCTTAGCTTGCTTGCATATCATCCTTTTCTTGAATCCCATGAATGGGACTCCCAATGAGACATATGTTTTTGTTTATGAATATTCTTTGGATATTCCATCAAAGGATCTTGAAGACCCTTACCCTGCAAATGTTTCTTTCTTTTTGATGATGGGGGTCTTCTAAGATTCTTAATCATGATCATTTTTCTTTTATTGTGGATGAGGTCCTATAATAAGCATGCTCCTTCTATATGAATATCTTGAGCTATATGTACACTATGCTCCTATATTCTGGAAGATATTTCTAACCATGCATTTTGTTCTATTTCTAAATGCTCCTTCTACATTAGTATTTTGAACTCTATGTACACCATGCTTCTAGATTCTAGAAGATGTTTCTAGCCATGCATTTTTATTCTATTCCTACTAACTCCTATATTACTCAAAACTTTGAAAGAAGAATTTAAGTAAAGAAATATACTTAGTCATAATAGAGATCTGGAGGATCTTCCTTCTTTTGCTTCTTTTCTTATTCTTTCACCTCTTGAGTCATGTGAGCTTCTTCCCTTTTTTATTTTTTTGTCATTGTCCTTCTTAAGTTTTGGACAATTCCTTTTGTAGTGTCCATATTCTTGGAATCCAAAGCATTGGATTTTGGACATATCTCTATTATTTGTTCTTCGTGGACCAAATTTGCCAAATTTTCCCTTTCTCTTAGCCATGGTAGCAAATGCTTGTTCTTTGATCCCACATCTTCATTTGCTTTGAGTCATGTTTCCTCTATCTTGCATAGAGACCACATTTCACTTAGTGGGGTGGCTTCCTTCTTGGCATATATGCTTGATGTGAAGTTGCCCCAATCCTCAAGTAGAGCATTAGGTACTACAATCATCATTTCTCTGTCAGACATGACTTCTCCTAGCTCTTGAAGTTGATCCCTCATCTCAGAGATCTTCATGAAGTATGGAGTTATTCCTTCCTTTGATATCTACCATTTCTAAGAGATATCACTTCTCCAACTGTGCTTATCGAGAATAACTCTATTAGCTTTTCATAGATTTCTTTTGATGTTTCAAGTTTGGAGACATAAGGGATAAGAGAGTCTTTGATGGATTCTATTAGAATCCTTTGAGCTCTTGTCTCATTCTTATTGTACTTGGCTAAGGCTTGACTTTGTTCCTTAGTAGGGATAGTGATATTCCCTTTGATGTGTTCTTGAAGTTCATTCTCCTTGAGAAGTAAATCAATCCTCTTCTTCCATGCAAGAAAGTTATTGGTCCCTTCCAATTTGTTGCTTTCCTTACAAAAAGACATTGATGCATATTTAGAAGGGGACATATACTTACTTGATATATTTTGAGATGTAGTGGACTTGCTTTCACCTTGAAGACTTGATGGCTTGCCTTCCTTAGATCTTGATGTTCTTCAAGTTGCTTTCTCCAAGTGGACTTGCTTGAGGATGAGATGTGCTTGATGGATTGTATATGATGTTGGTCCTTCTTTGATTTTCACTTCTTGTAGGTGCCTTTATATAAGGATCTTCTTCTTGCTTTGTAGTCTTCCTTGATGAATGATAGATGGTAGACCTTCTTGTCCTTGAAGTGATTGAGACTTCTTGGCTTGATGCTTTAACTTTGTAGATGTCCTTCCTTGATGAGTGTTATTGAGATGCCCTTTCCTTGATGTGTCACCTTAGCTCTGATACAATGTTGAAGAATATATGTCAATTAGGTGTAGTGTGATTCTTCTTGTTGTGATAACAATTTGTGAAGCTCTTTTTCAATTTATATTGTTAGCTTAATCTTCTTCTTTCTCCTTATGAATTCATGCGTGTTTACTTCATCAAAATGCTACCAAAAACATAAGAACAAGAACACAAAATATTGGCTCTTTGCCAGGGCCAAAACCTCTCTTCTCTTGAGAGGAAAACCCTTCGGTAAATTTCTCTTATTGATCAATGCCAAACCTAGACCCTTGACAAGAATATCCTGCAACCACAAGTCAAGTCCTTCCTCCTTTCTACACTTTGTTTCCCGACACTTCGTCTTCCTTCTTACGGCACTTCGTTCCCCGACGCTTTGTCCTCCTTCCTCTTCTGGAAACTGATGATTAACCTTGTTATGTGAGCTCTAGAAGAGATGTTTTATCCTTGATCCTTAGTACACATAAGGATACCTTTCTCTCTTGCCCAACCGAGCTCTTTATTGAGATATAGTTGCAAACTTGTTATTACAGTAATGCAGCCCTATTTCTTTGCACGTGTGAGGGGATTTCTTGTAAGATTGACCTCTTCCTTCTTCGCTTAAGTGAGAGGCCTTATAGGACTAATTATCTAGAACAAACAATGAAGTTTATGTGACTATGATAGAGGGCTGCTATGACAACAGGGAGACCCTCTCCTTTTCGCATGTGTCAGTGTATTTAGCCCTAGAACAAAATTCCAAGGTTCGATATTTCTTCCTCCTTCTTCATTGCACTAGAGGCTCCTTTTCTTCACTTTCTCTTCATCCTTAACTCGTCTTCCTTGCTCACTGATTTCATAGGAATGAATGCTTGACGTTAGAGGAGTGGACAATCTCTATATATAGAGGTTTGTCCCTCCTCTAGGCCGACTTGCTGACTATGGGGCGACTTGTCTTCTTTGCTACATATGGGTTATTTTGATGGTGCCTTTGCTTGGAGGAGACTTGACTTTGCTTGAAGGTGTCTTCTTTGACTCTAATACATAAGTATACCTAGTGTAACATGCCCGTAAGGTATTCAACATAATTCTTTTGACTCTTTGACTCACTTATAGCACTTTAACATGTGCTAGACCTATTTCAATGAGAAAGAAACTCATTGACATAAATAACAAAAATAATATTTCTTTTCTTGAATAAATAAAAATATAAAAATTACATTTATGAAGACTGAACCTAGTTACATTTCCTTCAACACCCCCAACTATACACCATACATTGGTTTGAGACATCTATGTCAACCACCAATGCCACTTGTCCTATGGCATAAAATCCTTCAAAGATGAAGTATTGTGTGATGTTTCCCCCCTTAAAGTTTGTGATGTTCTTTTAGGGAAACTCTATATGTGAAAACTCACACTATTTACAAGTCTAGGCCTCATAGAATCATTTTTATTTAGGAGGCCAACTCCACAAGGTACTGGAGGTAGTTTCAACTACTTCAGTTTCCTTGATCTTGGCAAAGTAATATCGAAAGTTAATCTCTCAGACTATAAAATATGTCCTCTTCATGGCTCGAATGGAAGGGGAACGTAAGGTCATGGCAACCACCATTGGCTCAACATGGAGCCTCTTTACACAACAGAAGCAAGTTGACACAATTGTAGAGGAATATAAAGATATCTTTGCTTAACATACAAGATTGCCTCTACACCAGCAAGTCAAACATTGAATTGATTCGATACATCGTTATCCTTTACCTAATGACCCAATATATAGATGCTTTCTTATGGAGAATGAGGAAATAAAACACCAATTTTGTGAGCTCATCTAGAAGGGCCACATTCAACCAAGGTCGTCACCTTGTGGGAGGCCAATAATATCGATACATAAGAAGGATAGAACATGGAAAATTTATATTGATTATGGAGCCCTAAACAAAATCACTATAAAAATAATGATACTTGATCCCTTAGAGTGATTATATTCTAGATCAACTTAAGGGTGTCAAGTTCTTTAGTGAGATTGAATTGAAGTCAGGCTACACTAGGTCTTGATTAATCAAACTAATGTATGAAAGATCATCTTCAATTCTAAAGGGGACCTTTTTTAGTGATTGGTCATACTTTTTAACTTGACTAATGCTTCAACAACATTGATGGGGATAATGGATGATATCTTTCGTCCTTTTGTAAACTTTTTCATGGTTATATATTTGGATGACAACCTTATCTTTACTAGAACTTGGACCTAATATTTGCAACACATTCAACAAATCCAAAGCATTCCACGACAACACAATTTATATACCAATATAGAGAAATGCTCATTTCGGTTGTAAAGGATTCAATATCTAAGAGATATTGTGGATGAACATGGAATGCATGCAGATCCAACCAAGATCAAAGTTATTTTCAATTGTCTAGCCCCAATGAATCTAACAGATCTCTATAGCTTCTTAGACATTGCCAATTTCTACTATAGGTTTGTATTGATGTTCTCTCACATTTCTTGTCCCTTAAGCCAAGGGACCAATGACAAAGCTTTAGTCAAGTGAAGAAGGATGGAGTTAAATCCATGATTTCCCGGTCTGAGTCACAATAACATTCTAGGATTTGGAATGTTGCCTCTGCTTGGCACTAGTCCTCACTTTGTCAGAGTTGTAATAGTTATTCAAGATTGGGAAAAATGCCTCCAACTATGCTATCAATATAGTCCTCACTCAACATGGACCTTCAATGGCCTATCACAATGAGACACTCTCTGGTGTTGTTCACAAGTATCCCACCTATGAGAAGGAGATTTACTCCATTGTGCATGCATGTTGATATTGGGAGCATTATATTTTGGGAAAGAAAACGATCATCCATGCTTATCACAAGTCCCTACAATTCATGCAAACATAGGGAAATATACAAAATGACTAACATCAAAAGAGGTCCACATACTTCCAAAAATTCCACTTAAACATTAAGTACAGGATGGGAAACTCGAGCCATGTTATATATTGCCTTAGTAAACCCTTGGTTGTGGTCTTAACCACAATGCTTAGGTCTTATGGGGACAATACCTTTAGGTGGCCCAATTGTATGAAAATGACCTTGATTTTGCTGCTATATATCAGACACTAGACTTATGGTAAACAAGTTCTAAACTTTCACTTGCAAAATGCACTTTTGTGCTATCTAAGCCATCTTTTTGTTCCTTCAAGCAAACATGCAAAACTAATTTGGAGGCACATTATAGTTGGCAAGTGGGGCACTCCAATTTGAAGAAGATAGTAGTAGTACTCCAAAAGTATTTATACTAGACAAAACTTCAACAAGATGTTAACATATATATCAAACCATTTATTTCTTGTGCCATCACTAAGCTTGCAATTAAGAGGCATGGGTTGTACACTCCTTTGCCTACCCTAGTGTTGTAGTGGCTACAACCACCCTCCAAAATTTTGCCTTAGCTTCATTTTGGAGCCTCCCTACCAACCATCCTTAGCAGCATGTCTTGCACTATCCAAGTACATAGGCTTCAGCTGAGTTTCAGTGGCTTACCAGCCTGTGTTGGTCAACTTGTTTGCCTCCCACCCGCAGGCTGACATTCTGGACTTAATCATTTTCTGGCTGAGGTGCTCACCTAGAAAATTGTGCAATTCTAGAGGGGAACCAGCCTTCCCTCCAGAAATTGTGTAATCCAGCTGGGCTGCCTGTTGGGCTCCAGAAATGCGCAATCCAGCTAGGCAACCTTCCCTCTGGAAAATGCGCAATTTAGCCCAACACTAGGCTTCAGCTCAGAAATTGTGCAATTCTGACTGACAGCCAAGGCTTCAGTCCAGAAATTGCGTAATGCATGAGGGACAACCAATCTTGCTCAGCCCAGAAATTGTGCAAATTTCATCCCCAGGCTTGCAGGTTGTTGCATGTGCTCCCAGGTTGACCAGTTCCCTCCAGAACTGAGCAATCTTGATTTGCATGCATAGGTTGCTTTTCCTAAAAAAAAAAAAAAAAAAAAACATCCCTATAATTTAGGGATATTTTTTTAGCAGCTGGAGGTTACATGCAAAAGACGTTTTAGAACCCTCTTGCCAAGTGTCGTTTTTTCCTAGATTTGTAGCATGTGCATCATAAGCCTCATCCTTATCAAACTTATTTATTCGACGCTGTAGATCTCATTCCTCACATCGATCATGGAGCTCTGACATCCCATATCGCATCTAGAAGCATTCGACACATTCAACTAAGCTTTTTCCGAGTAAGTCTACTTTTCATATCTTTTGCTGCTTTTCTGTCGCTTTTTGTATTTCACTTTGTGTGAATGTTGTTTGCTATGTTTCGTTGAATGCCTATTGTCATTTTAATGCATGTTAGCTTTTAGAAGCATTGTTTCAAGTTTTTCATTGCATCTCACCATTGCCGCATGCATGACACAGTTTCTGTAATAACGGTCGTTGTTGCGACGACTCACTTCACACACATCCTTGTTTTCCCGTTTTCTGAATCCTGCACTCATTGTTTTCATGCATGAACATTCACTCTTGTGTACACTTAGCTTCACCATGCATTCAAAACTTTTCATGTTTTCAGTCACCCATCGATAGGTCTAGGTTGCGTTGGCTCGGACCTTGCCTTGCCCGGCTAGCAATGTGCATTTTTTAGAGTGAAAGCTTAACTTTCCCTCCAGAAACTATGCAAAGCTGGTTCAGCACTAGCCTCTAGGTTTGCTTTGCACAATTCTGGGAGGCAGTGCCCTCCTGGCCCCAGAAATTGTGCAACGTAGTTTGTTGGGTTTGTATGTCATTGCTGAATGAAACTGCGCATTACGCAGTTTCAGTCCTCAGCAGGCCAAGCTGAACTGTGCATTGCACAATTTCAACAATCAGATAACCTCTTGACAACCCATACTGTGCCTTGTGTAGTTTTGGCAATCAGTCTCCCAGCCTCCCGGTGAAAATTACGCAATCTTCCCAGTCAGTCACCCGGGTATGTTGCATAATAGTCCTCAAAGTTGTTTTGGTTTTCAACTGACACACTTCTTGCCATGAGTGTTGCTATGTCTCCAAGTAGCATAGGTGTTCGTCCGTCTCTCAACACTCCGGGTACAATGGCTTCCAAGAGAGTAGGGTCAAAGGACACCATCAAGAGCACAACTCGAGATGCAACTGAAAAAGTGTCTATGAGCTTGCTTATCTACGAAGACACCAAGTTGTTCATAAACAAAGATATCAAGATGAAATCGCAGGACATCAATGATACATTCTTAGGAACATTTGAAGAAAATCTAGAAGACCATAGGGTCTATGTCAACATTCACAAGTCTGGATTGTACCAAATTGCATGCAAGTATCTCGTATTTCCATGCACGAACATGATCCACTAGATTGTCTCACATACTGATCTCGAGACAATGGTGTTGAGCAGTGCCAGTGGAACACATCTTGCTACCTTCAGGGCAAAGGACTTTCAGGAGATGTATCACTTGCTATAGTCGGTGATCACAATGGAGAAACCCTTTAGCAGACCCAACAACAATGCAAATTCAAGAGATGTTTTAAAGAGCTGGGCAAAAGAGCCAGCCAAGTTCAGGACAACACCTAGCCAGGTTTACAAGACAAAGATATTGCGAAAGGCATATCAGTACTTGGTCACCTTTGCATTCTTCTTATACGACCAAGAGAGCACAAAGACCTTCCCGTAGAGTAGGGTGATTGTGTTGGACCAACTAGCCAGCGAAGGAAAACCTTGCAACTGGTCCGACGTGTTGGCTCTCGGGTTGAAGGAATAGGTGACAGAAGCCCGACATCTGCCTAAGGGTCAGCAAGCAGAGATATACATGTTCACTTACATACTGGATGCAGTGTTTGCCCGTCAGTGGTTCCCAAGCTTGGGTTGGGTATGGAAACCTTCATAAACCTCTGTGCACACTTATTGCAGATTGTTCTCCGAATGCAGCTTCTGTGGAGTTAACATATAGTTGTTAGGACACTTTGTCACCTTGGTGTACAAAATGATATTTGAGCAGGATCCACCTTGCATGTCGCAGGCAACGATAGAGGCATTGATCGACATAGCAGATTGGTATGCCTCACCTCGTGGCACCTTCATACAGATGTAAAACGCGAGGAAGGCTTTGCATCTATTACCAAAGTTTGCAACAGACAAGCTCATCATGCAAGAGGTGTCATATCACATCTTGACAGGATTGTCACCGAGACTCCACAGGAAGAAGAAACCACCTTGGCTCACTCTTCCTTTACGGATCAGGTCGTATGAGATTCAAAATCTCAAGCATGCTGAGGTCGAGACGGAGGGTTCAAGAGATTCACCTTCAACACTAGAAGTTTCAATCAGTATGACCCGCATTGCTTGATAAAGGACCACTGGGCGAGAGTGCAATTTCCTTGGATCCACGGGGCGTGTCATTGGCTTGAGGAAGACCCATGTGGATCCTTTTATCACTTCTCCATGCTCAATGAACCAGTTGGCATAGTTATAGGGTGGTTAGCAAAGCAGAGTGAAGCAACATATCAGAGAGTAAAATCATCAGCAACAAGAGAGGGTAACAGACTTGCGTGTGACAAAGGCAAAAAGAAGGTTGTTGACAATATAGAGGCAAAACAAAGCTACAAGTTCAAAGTAGATCCACTGGTGTTGAAAGAAACTTTGGAGATTGAGGCTAAGAGGCGGCGACGCGATAAGAGGATTACGCAAAGTCTAAGAGAGAAACAAAGGGTGGAGGAAACATAAAAAGAGTTGTAGGAGTTGAAGCGACAACTCAGGGAAGAACAAGAGTTGCACAGCAAAGAGAAGGAAGCGCAACAGGAACATGTACAACAGGAGGTGAAACATGCACAGATTGATCAAACTGCGCCCATACAAGTTATAGACTCATCCGAGCAACTGACACAGAGCAGACAGGGTGAGCAGTCGCAAGAGCATGACTTGGCTCAAGAGATCGAACAGATGTTAGAGCAGATGGACATGGATATGGCCCAACCAGAGTCAGATCAAGATATTGACCTCATACCTCAGAACCAAGAGGTCACCCCACCGGCTTCACCAAATCCAGAAGCGGTGTAAGTCCCAAGTGATCAAGGAGACACATAATTCCTTGAAGACAATCCGGAGGCGGAGATGCAAAACATATCTTTCGACGAGTCACAACTCAGAGTTGTGCAGTCACGTAGAGTGCCTACTCCGGATATTGATCCGGATCTTGGGAGG
Source organism: Pinus tabuliformis (assembly GCA_031772625.1). Taxonomy (NCBI): domain Eukaryota; kingdom Viridiplantae; phylum Streptophyta; class Pinopsida; order Pinales; family Pinaceae; genus Pinus; species Pinus tabuliformis. The sequence continues at coordinate 1,015,348,477 of CM062816.1, read as the reverse complement.
AGGCCCCCAAGATCTAAAAGATTTAAATGGATCTTAGGGTAGAGAGATCCCCAAGACCTGAAAACTTGAAATGCTAGAAGAAAAAGAGGAGAATGCCCAAAAAGCAACACCACAAAGAAACTTTTTATTAAAACCGACTGATCTGGATTTAAACATGAATGCAACAAAATCCACAGGTAACCATAGAGACAGATATGCAGCGGAAATAATACTTCCTTTAATTAATGGAAAATATTAAAATATGCTTACAACTAGAAATGGAAATAAACCAGCTAGGGCGATGGTAGCTTATCTCTGAGAAGAGATGTGTGGCTACATGCCTCTGAACTGTAAAGGCTACATTGTGGCGGACAATCTATCCTTTTACAAAATGTGACTTGTTACTTATAGTATTTTTCTGTTACAATACCACGAGTCAATTCCATGGGTGAATGAATACCATGGGTGGATTTTACAATACCACGGGCGGATGCCATTTACAATACCATGGGTAAATTCCATGGGTCGATGAATAATATGGGTGGATAAGTACCATGGGTTGATGCCATTTTCCATTCAGATCATTCCTCCCTCCTTAAGAAGCAATGGTCCCCATTGCATAAAGTTCCCTCCAACAAAGCCTTTGTTGAATATGAAGAACCACTGAAGATAAGGGTTTTATGTGGTTAACCCAAAACCCTGATAAACGAAGATCCGAGGATAGAGATACCCTGTAATGCTTGTGACCAACTGTGATTCTGACAATGTGAGGCCTAGCAAATGGACTTCGATGACAAGGATTTTATGCAGTTGACCCATAACCATGATGTTGGTTGCTGATGAAGTAGCAGGTGCCTACATACCCTGGGGTGGGAGGGCACATCTCCAAATAACCCAAGTCGAATGCCGCTATGTTGAAACTGATGAATGTGAAGCAGGTGCCTACTAAAGTGGGGTGGGAGGGCACGTCTCCAATGGAAACCCACTCCGAATGCTGCTCCAAAGTTAAAATGGACATAACTCGGCCAATATAACTCAGAATATTTATTATAACTTGTTTTTAGAAGCAGAAGGATTATTTTACATCTTCCCACGAGTTGGAAATCCTTATCTGGACACTCTGAGATCTCAGATTCACGCTGCAACAGTTCCGTCGTCACAAAAATTCTGATAAAATAGCTGATTTTAAATCAGCGATATCTCCCACATCCAAACTCCAATTCGACCCATTTTTTTTTGAAATTGGGTGATTTTTCGAGAGGAGTCTAGATTTGGTATTTGTTTTTGTAAATTTTGTACCAAATGTTTCAGATATGATCTGCAAAGTCGCCGCCCAAAAAAATTCCTGCAAAAAAAATTGAGACTGAAATATGCATGAAACCCTCATTCCCATGGAATCGTAACCTGCTCCGATACCACTGATCCGGATCTTGGGAGGAGGCCCCCAAGATCTAAAAGATTTAAATGGATCTTGGGGTAGAGAGATCCCCAAGATCTGAAAACTTGAACTGCTAGAAGAAAAAGAGGAGAATGCCCAAAAAGCAACACCACAAAGAAACTTTTTATTAAAACTGACTGATCTGGATTTAAACATGAATGCAACAAAATCCAGAGGTAACCATAGAGACAGATATGCAGCGGAAATAATACTTCTTTTAATTAATGGAAAATATAAAAATATGCTTACAACCAGAAATGGAAATAAACCAGATAGGGCGATGGTAGCTTATCTCTGAGAAGAGATGTGTGGCTACATGCCTCTAAACTGTAAAGGCTACATTGTGGCAGACAATCTATCCTTTTACAAAATGTGACTTGTTACTTATAGTATTTTTCCGTTACAATACCACGAGTCAATTCCATGGGTGAATGAATACCATGGGTGGATTTTACAATACCACGGGCGGATGCCATTTACAGTACCATGGGTAAATTCCATGGGTCGATGAATAATATGGGTGGATAAGTACCATGGGTTGATGCCATTTTCCATTCAGATCAAATATCCACATATCTCCTACGTAGTTTAAAGAATGAGTGATAGTATCTGATGTGTGCAAGCATCCAACAACATTGGCCGATGCTACCAGAGGATATGCCAAAGCCACCAGCTTGAGTGTTCAATTCTTGATAGTTGAGAACGAGTGTATAGCTAAGGAGTTACAAGTAGCCAAGTAGGGAGGAGAACAAGTTACAACATCCGCTAGAGCAGAGTTGAAGAGAGTGATACTGGATGAAGTATCGTCTCTCAAGATAGTCATGCAAACGTTGTATTCCAGATTCGTCACTGTGCATAAGTCAGTTGTCCATCTCAATGGTTGGCAGCAGCGCTATGCTAGGAGAGCACGCATCTTGTCAAATCTGCATACTGTTTTCGATCGCATGCAAACATGGATAATGAGGTACAAAGGAGCCTCATTACACTTGCTAAATATTATGAAGCCAAAGGCGGTAGAGTTGAAGGCACGCATCCAAAGTCAGATCCAAAACTATGAGGAACTCTTGCAACTCATCACCAGTTTGCAGGCTTCACATGCACAGGTGTTCAGAAGCATGGATGTCATTATGCGCACACACGTGATCCCATCCATTGGCACACTCACTGAGGCAAAGTCAAAGAACCAAGTCTGACTAGAGCTGGACATGTACTTTGATGAGTTGATGCGCGTAGCCACCAGCACAAACTTGGAGATCAATGCAAACACTATGCATCAGTATGTTGCTGGTCTGGCTGCACTCAAGACTATGATGCGCATGTTATCAGACGAGTTGGACAGAGGTGCCAAATCAGTGTACCTGGATGCAACAGAGGCAAGAGTTCGCTTTCAACAGGATGTCACCATTGAGCACGCGGACACCATAACGGACTACCAAGCTTGGCATCAGTTCGCCACTGTCGATCATCGCGAGGATGTCGAAGAGTTGGTCTTCCCATAACTGTCTGAGTCTTAGTGATATCTTGCATGGCTTGCTCAAGCCTATTTTGTCTCACATGGGTACATGTGCAAATTGTAATGTAACATCTTGTAAAAGTGAAAGACCAAGTGTCGATAGTAGAATGTAACAATCATGTAGTAGTTGAAGAGTCATGAGGGTAGGTGAAGAGTCACAAAGGGGAATGTCAAGGGTCACCCCACCCTTTGCTATTTATAGAACCTCATAACTCATTGTACAAGATTTTGGGAGCCAAGCTTCTTATAGGTGTATCTTAGAGAAAGCTTGGAGTGTATTGTAACGAGCCTTGACTTCTCCATAGTGCAGAGCTAGTATATCTCTTTAGAGGAGCAGGGGGCAGTGACTGTAACGTTTTTTTGTCGGGACCAGTGGTTGGGCATAGTTGTATCTATGATTGGATCTTTCACTTTCTTAATATAACAGAGCCGACACATTTCATGCATATGTTGTTATTGTAGTTCAATTGTCTTGGTTACTCTACTGATATATGTAGTTGTTATTTACGCATGTATGTATGGAATTTTCTATATATGTTTGTATGAATCTTATCGAAGTGTGCTATTGGTATAACCATTAGTTTGGATTGTTGGCTAACCTGCTTTCCAGCTTGTGATGTTTTGTTGTTCGTGTGTTCCCTCGCAAGCTGCATGCTACTACAGGTTTCCAAGGGGCACACTCATTCCCTTGTTCTATGTGTTAGAGCCATTCATGCACCTTCATTGACTTGCTACACATGTCACACCCTTGCTACCAACAAGGACATCTTACTCACCTCTGCGCGCAACCGCGGTTAAGGTGATACTGTACGACCCCACTGTTGGGACTCCTACACCAAAGGGTTTGAGGTCTAGTTGGGACTTCTTACTGGGGAGATCCCCTGACATGTTGGCGGGTCCAACACTGTCAACATTTATGGCACTAGAAGGAGGGCTAGATGACAAGCTGAGTCCTCGCATCTTGTTTTGAATCTTCACACGTCTGTCATGGATATCGTTAGACTCCTCCCTCCTCGGTGTCTGTCCAATGCTGAACCTGTTGACATCATGAGGGATTTTTATGATCTCTTGTCGAAATTCACATACAATGGTGAAGGCGAAGTGCCCTCGCATGAGTACTTACACAAATTCCTTGCATTCCTTGAGGATGTAGATGAGTTCGATGAAGTCTAGGTCAACTTGTTGCGTTCACGCACACTTTGTGAATCCCCACAACGATGGTACCACAACCTGCCTCATGGTTGCGTGCACTCACTTAAGCAGTTATGTGATCTAATTGAATCTACTTTCCATCATTTTGATCCTAAACCTCTTGATCAAAAATTGTTAAAACAACAGAAGACTCTGCATGAATCGCTTATGGATTTTTGGCAGCGCTTCCGTGTACTTCAGTTTGAAGCTCCGAAAAACCAGATGAAATTCCAATATCTTTGGGACAGATTCGAATATTGCCTTCACAAATCATTCTATCCCAAGATGAAGTTGAAGTTCAAACCCCGCTCAGCATACTTCGGTGATGGATCTGCACAATCACAAGTGGACACAGTCACTGTCACAGGTGACTGTCTACCTTCCCCTCATCAAATAGCTCCACCACTGCAAAGTGATGTGGGAGAACACGCGCACACATATGTTCAACTATCATATCCTCCCAACATCACTTCTCTCAATTTTCGCGCAGATTTGGTTGCGAAGCCCATGGGTTGTCACATGCATTTGTTACCTCAACCTCCGTCTTCGCGTTTTGTTGATCTTCCGGATTGCACTATCTTGTGTTATTATGTTCTGGACTCTACACCTGTTGTGAACGAGGATCAAGCCACCGACGAAGTTGGTGTTGCACAACTAACCTACGCCGTCATTTATGATCAGTATGACTGGGAACCTAAACATCAACCTGCGGTGAAGGATGATCTCCTTCTGTCGCGCCTCCTCCACTTTTGCCTGACATCTTTGGTGATTTTTCTATCTATGATTTTCCTTTATGTAAATCCATCCACGAATGCATCCATTGTTGATCATTTGTAGAACACACCTGATGTTAGCCCATCATTCGACTGCGGAGAGGAAAAATTATTCATTGAAAATTCACTTGATTTTTCATCTGCATTTTTCGAAAACACAAACGGTGAACATTCTTGCTTCTCATCTACCCCTCTGTTTGACTTATCTAATCATGAGGATGTCGATGAAATCATTAATTAATTTTTTTATTTTTTTTTTAATCGTAGTTGTCGTGATCCTTTTACTCCCATATTAGATCACGATGATGATTCTATTGTTGTTGATTTTTCAAAGCCACCTGTTTATGATGATCTATCTGTCGACAAAGTCAAAACCCCACGGACTGTTGAGGCACTTCAGCGCGAGATGATGGTTATGTCAGGCCCTCGTTGTCCTAAGGTTGGTTTCACTTCCGATCAAGAAATTGTTGAAACACCCAAGGCTCCTCATCACTCATCTGTATGCATTGAAGATCAATCCCACACACAGATTTTGCTTCCTCCACTTGAACTACATGATCCCATCACTCATGCATTGGAGGAATCTTACACAACAAGCACACTTGCGCAACACAAGTTATCTATGTTCCTCGCATTTGCTTGCATGTCACAATCAAGAGAGTGCATATGCTTAACATCTGCACATAGTGTAGCACAACACCATGGCAAGTCTACAAAGTGCATGTCATGCGCTTTCACTTTTTTCTTTTTTGTGGACACATTTAAACTCGGAGTGTGTTTGTCTTGATTGTTATATCTTTCATGTTTCCCGGTTCTCCTGACTGTGATGTTCGCGAAATATGCCTTCACCAACATGGGTTGACCAATGTGCCGGTGGCTACATCAAAAATATCACTTCACGTGATCAGGCCCATGCATCGTTAGCTTAGGAGTAGGAGTAGTGTTTGCTCTTGTCTTGTTTGCTTGCATGCATGTTTGCTTCTTGCTTTGTGTGTTTGTTTGCTTGCTTGCTTGTTTTTCTTACTTGCTTTGCATTCACATTTGCTTTTGCTCTTTGTTTTGTTTGTTTGTTTGCCTGTTTACGTTCGCAGGTTAGTTTTGCATGAAGCCATGCGCGACTCTTGAAACAAGCAAGGTGAAACACAAGAGGACTTGTGTAGTTATAAATACTTGGTTATTTGTTGTCTGGTCTCTTTATGTAGAACTTGTTGTCTTCAGTCAATGATACACCAACGGAAAATACGTTTTGTTCAAAGTGAACCTCGATGGAAACACAACGCTTGCACACTAACTAGTATCATCTACTCTAGTCGGTTGTATTTGGGTTAACCCTTGTCAGCTCAGTCAAGTAGAGTAAGGTGAGGGGGAAAACCTTAACAAGTAAGTCAGAGGTATATAAAAAATACTTCTCTGAAGGAACAACCTCTTCTACTTTCAATAAGTCGTGATCCCTCTTCCGCCTCTGAAATAAATAAGTGCTATGCATAGTTATGAAAAATGAAAAAATGAAAATGTTTTTTTTTTTTTAAATAAATAAGGCAAAAGAAGAGAAAGGCTTCCTACGTAGAGAGGTGATGCAAGTAACTCCGCCGGGGTACTGACCAGGCTCACTGGCAGCAGAGCAATTCTTGTGTTCCTGCGTGACTCCGTCGGGGTATTGTCGAAGCTTGCTGGTAGCAAAGCAACACCAGAGATGAAACTTAAACTCTGACTATCATATTGCTTGTGTACCAATATACCCCTCATCCCCAATTGAAACAACTGTGTTTACTTGGCTTGAAATGTGTGTTGACTAACTAAGAGCATGGCAGGTGCTACATCTTTCAATCAAGCTAGTGTGGAAACCAAGATGATCTACGAATCGAACAATACTTTCGGAGGATTTAGACTTGCTTTTCACAAAACAAGTTCCATTCAAAGATTATGGAGTTCTACCAGTGTGTTGCTAAGTGTTGTAGTGGCTACAACCACCCTCCAAAATTTTGCCTTAGCCTCGTTTTGGAGCCTCCCTACCAACCATCCTTAGCAACATGTCTTGCACTATCCAAGTACATAGGCTTCAACTGAGTTTCAGTGGCTTACCGGCCTGTGTTAGTCAACTTGTTTGCCTCCCACCTGTAGGCTGATGTTCTGGACTTAACCATATTCTGGTTGAGGTGCTCGCCTAGGAAATTGCGCAATTCTGTAGGGGAACCAACCTTCCCTCCAGAAATTGTGCAATCCAACTGGGCTCCAAAAATGCACAATCCAGCTAGGGAACCTTCCCTCTAGAAAATGCACAATTTAGCACAACACTGGGCTTCAGCTTAGAAATTGCGCAATTCTGACTGACAGCCAAGGCTTTAGTCCAAAAATTGCGCAATGCATGAGGGACAACCAGTCTTGTTCAGCCCAGAAATTGCGTGAATTTCATCCCCAGGCTTGCAGACTGTTGCATGTGCTTCCAGGTTGACCAGTTCCCTCAAGGACTAAGTAATCTTGATTTGTATGCATAGGCTGCTTTTCCTGAAAAGCAAAAAAAACATCCCTAGATTTTAGGGATCTATTTTTAGCAGCTAGAGGTTACATGCAAAAGTCGTTTTAGAAACCTCCCGCCAAGTGTTGCTTTTTCCTAGATTTGTGGCATGCGCATCATAAGCCTCATCCTTATCAAGCTTATTTATTCGATGCTACAGAGCTCATTCCTCACATCAATCTTGGAGCTCTGACATCCCACATTGCATCTAGGAGCATCTGGCACATTCAACTTAGCTTTTTCTGGGTAAGTCTGCTTTTCATGTCTTTTGTTGCTTTTCTGTCGCTTTTTGTATTTCACTTTGTGTGAATTCTATTTGCTTAGTTTTGTTGAATGACTGTTGTCGTTTTAATGCATGTTAGCTGGAAGCATTGTTTCAAGTTTTTCATTGCATCTCACTGCTGTCGCATGCATGACATTGTTTCTGCACTAACGGTCGTCGTTGCAGTGACTCGCTTCACACACATGCTTGTTTTCCCGTTTTCTAAATCCTGCACTCACTATTTGCATGCATGATCATTCACTCTTGTTTACACTTAGCTTCACCATGCATTCAGAACTTTTCATGTTTTCAGTCGCCTGTCGGCGGGTCTGGGCTGCCTTGGCCTGGACCTTGCCTTGCCCAGCTAACAATGCACATTTCTTAGAGTGAAGGCTCAACCTTCCCTCCATACATTATGCAAATATGGCCCAGAACTGGCCTCCAGGCTTGCTTTGCACAATTTTGGGAGGCAATGCCCGACCGGCCCTAGAAATTGCGCAATGCAGTTCGCTGGGTTTGCATGTCATTGCTGACTGAAACTGCACAATGCACAGTTTCAGTCCTAGCAGGCCAAGCTGGACTGTGCATTGTGCAATTTCAGCAGTCAGTCAGCCTCTTGACGGCCTGGGCTGTGCCTTGCGCAATTTTGGCAGTCAGTCTCGCAGCCTCTCAGTGAAAATTGTGCAATCTTCTCAATCGGTCACCCGGGTATGTTGCATGACAATCCTCAAAGTTGTTTTGGTCTTCAATTGACAAAATTCTTGCCATGAGTGTTGCTATGTTTCCAGGTAGTGCAGGTGTTCGTTCGTCTCTCAGCACTTTGGGTACAATGGCCTCCAAGAGAGTAGGGTCAAAGGACACCGTCGAGAGCACAACTAGAGATGCAGTTGAACAAGTGTCTATGAGCTTGCCTATCTACGAAGACACCAAGCTATTCATAGACAAAGATATCAAGATGAAATGGAAGGACATCAATGATACATTCTCAGGCACATTTGAGGAAAATCTAGAAGACCGTAGGGTCTATGTCAACATTCACAAGTCTGGCTTGTACCGGATTGCATGCAGGTATCCCGCGTTTCCATGCGCGGACATGATCCACTGGATTGTCTCGCATACTGATCTCAAGACAATGGTGTTGAGCAGTGCCAGTGGAACACAACTTGCTACCTTCAGGGTGAAGGAATTTTAGGAGATGTATCACTTGCCACAGTCGGTTATCACAATGGAGAAACCTTTTAGTAGACCCAACAACAATGCAAACTCAAGAGATATCTTGAAGAGCTGGGCGAAAGAGCCATCCAAGTTCAAGAAAACACCTAGCTAGGTTTACAAGACGAAGATACTGCAGAAGGCATATCAGTACTTGGTCATCTTTGCATGCCGCTTATACAACCAAGAGAGTGCAGAGACCTTCCCACAGACTTGGGTGATCGCATTGGACCAACTGGCCAATGAAGGAAAACCTTGCAACTGGTCCGACATTTTGGCTCTCAGGTTGAAGGAACAGGTGACAAAAGCCTGACATCTACCCAAGGGTCAGCAAGCGAAGATATACATGTTCACTTACATACTGGATGCAGTCTTTGCCCGTCAGCGGTTCCTAAGCTTGGGTTGGGCATGGAAACCTTCAAGAACCTCTGTGCACACTTATTGCAAATTATTCTCCGAATGCAACTTCTATGGAGTTAACATATAGTTGTCAGACCACTTTGTCACCCCAGTGTACAAAATGATATTTGAGCAGGATCCACCTTGCATGTCACAAGCAGTGATGGAGGCATTGATCGACATAGTAGATTGGTATGCCTCACCCCTTGGCACCTTCATACAGATGTACAACTCAGAGAAGTTTTCGCATGTTTCACCAAAGTTTGCCATGGACAAGCTGGTTATGCAAGAGGTGTCATATCACATCTCGACAGGGTTGTCAACGAGACTGCATAGGAAGAAGAAGGCACCTTGGCCCACACTTCCTTTGCAGATTAGGTTGTATGAGATTCATAATCTCAAGCATGTTGAGGCCGAGGCGGAGGATTTCAAGAGATTCACCTTCGACACCAGAAGTTTCAATTCGTATGATCCGCATTGCCTGATAAATGACCATTGTGCGAGAGTGAAATTTCCTTGGATCCACGGGGCATGTCATTGGCTTGAGGAAGACCCATGGAGATACTACTATCACTTCTCTAAGCTTAATGAACCAGTCGACATAGCTATAGAGTGGTTAGCAAAGCAAAGGGATGCAACATCTCAGAGAGAAACATCATCAACAACAGCAAAGGGTAGCAGACCTGCGCGTGACAAAGGCAAGAGGAAGGTTGTTGGTAGCGCAGAGGCATAACAACGCTGCAAGTTCAATGCAGATTCACTGGTGTTGAAATCAGCTTTGGAGATTGAGGCTAAGAGGTGACAAGAGGATTGCGCAAAGGCTAAGAGAGAAATAAAGGATGGAGGAAACAAAAAAAGAGTTGCAGGAGTTGAAGCGACAACTCAGGGAAGAACATGAGCTACACAGAAGAGAGAAGGAAGCACAACAAGAACAGGTACAACAAGAGGTGCAACATGCATAGATTGATGAAACTGCGCCCATACAGGTTATAGACTCATCCGAGCAGCTGGCATAGAGCAGACAGGGTGAGCAGTCGCAGGAGCATGACTTAGCTCAAGAGATCGAATATATGCTAGAGCAGATGGACACGAATATGGTCTAGCCAGAGTGAGATCAGGATATTGACCTCATGCCTTAGAACCAAGAGGTCACCCCATTGACTTCACCAGATTCGGAAGCAGAGCAAGTCCCAAGCGATCAAGGAGACACATAAATCCTTGAAGACAATCCGGAGGCGAATATGCACAACATATCTTTTGACGAGCCACAACATAGAGTTGTGTAGTTGCGCAAAGTGCATACTCTGGATGTCCACATATCTCCTGCGCAGTTCGAAGAATGAGTGATCATATCCGATGTACGCAAGCATCCAACATCATTGACCGATGGTACTAGAGCATATGTCGAAGCCACCAGCTCGAGTGTTCTGTAGGTTTTAACCCCGTACAGAAATTACCTGCATACGAATTCTAAAACACATAAAATAAACAATGTGAGAGCATAACACATAAAACATATATACAAATATTTCCCCTGGATCCCAAAACCAGGACTACCAGCTTGATTTTTCATTATGTTCCTTTCAATGTTATAATACATATTTATACATGCCGAAGCATCCAATACCATGGACCAAAAACCATCGCGTCCAAAAACATGTGCGAAAATCATGCACAAAACCATAGGTGGGTCCGCCCAACCTAACATAGGGTCCAAAACCAAAATTTTCCGTAAAGTGGGGTTACGGGTACACCTCAAACCCCCTGTGACCCCCCCCGCTACACAATTAGGCAACGAAGGGGGGCTCCCCCCCCGCCAACCCCCCAGTTAACTACGTGGGCTAGTCGTGGAAAGAATATAACACAACCCAACATTCTCCCACTTGTTGTTTTCTTTCCACAGGGGGCCACAAGAGAGATTAGTCATTTTTCCAGCCCTGAAATGCCCATTGTCTCTCTACACCAAGAGAACTTCTTAGAGCTCATAGATTTTGTCAATGCATCTGCATTATTCTTTAAAGTGTCCACCTTTACCAGCAACACCTTTTTGTCTTCTATCATATCCCTCACAAAGTGATACTGAACATCAATGTGCTTTGTCTTTGAATGATATGCAGGGTTCTTTGCCAAGAAAATTGCACTTTGGCTGTCACAGTCTATCCTTATAGCTTCCTGTACTAACCCCATACTTGAACACAATCTCTGCAAACAAACTGCTTCCTTGCTTGCATGAGTGGCTGCCATGTATTCTACCTCTGTAGTTGATAGTGCCATTACAGACTGTTTCTTACTCATCCAACTGACTGCACCTCCAAATAGGTTAAACACATACCCACTTGTAGATCTTCTCTGATCTAGATCTCCAGCCCAGTCTGCATCAACAAAGCCACGAATATCCAACACTCTGTCCAATCCTGGTCTTCCTTGGTAGCACAAACCATAATCACTAGTGCCACGCAAATACCTGAAAACCCACTTCACTGCTGTCCAATGCTCCTTTCCTGGTTTTGACATAAACCTGCTCAATACTCCCACTGCATGTGCAATGTTTGGTCTAGTACAGACCATTGCATACATCAGGCTACCGACTGCACTTGCATATGGAACACGGGACATGTCCTCTTCCTCTTCTTGTGTCTTGGGACACTGTTCAATAGATAACCTCACACCTACAGGAATAGGAACCTTCACTGGTTTACTATCCTGCATATTAAACCTCTGCAGTATTGTCTCGACATACTTCCTCTAGTTTAACCAGAGCTTCCTCTTTGCCCGATCTCTTTTAATTTCCATGCCCAAAGTATAGCTTGCAGCACCAAGATCTTTCATGTCAAATTTGGAGGACAATTGGGTCTTCAAATCCTGGATAATTTCTTTGTCATTTCCAACCAACAACATATCATCCACGTACAAGACTAGATAAATAACACGGTCACCAATTAATTTAAAATACATAGAGTGATCTGCTTTGCTTCTGGTGAAGCCAAGTCCCCGTATAAATGTATCAAATTTCTGATACCACATCCTTGGTGATTGTTTTAACCCATACAAAGACTTCTTTAACTTGCATACCAGTTCTTTCTTACCCTTCACCGCAAAGCCTTCAGGTTGCTTCATGTAGATTTCCTCTTCTAGATCCCCGTGAAGAAATGTTGTCTTCACATCCATCTGTTCTACCTCAAAATCAAAAGTAGCAGCAACAGATAAAAGTAATCTAATGGAAGTTACCTTGGCAACAGGAGAAAATATATCACCAAAATCAATTCCCGGCACCTGGGAATAACCTTTTGCTACCAACTGAGCTTTGTATTTCTCCACCTTTCCTTCTGCATTTGTCTTCTTCTTGAACACCCATTTGCTGCCAATGGGTTTCCTTCCAGCCGACAACTCCACCAGATCCCAAGCCTCATTTATGTGCAAAGATGCCATTTCATCAACCATGGCCTCCTTCTAGAGTTTTCCATCCTCTGAATCTACTACTTCCTTCACAGTTCTGGGATCATCAGGAATAGATAAACTAAAATTTGACCAGAAAGTAGATGGACTATACCTTTCTGGCTGCCTTCTTTCTCGAACTGATCTTCTCACACCTGGAGTTTGTGGCTCTTCATCTTTTGATTCCTCCTCTACTGTAGAGTCTGATTCTTCCTCCTTTATCTCAAACTCTATCTTCTCAGGTTCCTTTGGTTGGACTTCATGTTTAATAACATCTTTCACCTCTCTGAACACCACATCTCGACTGTACACAACCTTCCTTGTGACTGGGTTCCAAATCTTATAACCCTTTAAACCATCCTTATACCCAATAAAGATGCACTTTTCAGATTTACTATCCAACTTGGTTCGTTTCTCCTTTGTAACATGTACATATGCATCACATCCAAATACCCTCAGATGTGAAAGAGAGGGTTTCTTACCAGTCCATACCTCTTGTGGAGTCTTATCCTCCAACGCTGATGAAGGTGATCTGTTGACCAAGTAACATGATGTCTCCACTGCCTCTGCCCATAATTCCTGTCCTAACCCAGCACCACTGAGCATGCTTCTTGCCCTTTCCATCAACGTCTTATTCATTCTTTCCGCAACTCCATTTTGCTGAGGTGTACATGGAGTAGTCTTCTACCGTGCTATACTACACTTCTTACAGAATTCTTCAAATTCCTTACTGCAAAACTCTCCACCGTTATCTATCCTCAACACCTTTATCTTCTTCTCTGTCTGGTTTTCCAGTAGAGCCCTAAATTCTTTAAACCTGTCGAAGACTTCAGATTTCTTCTTAAGGAAATATATCCATGTATTCCTTGAGAAGTCATCTATAAATGACACATAATACACAAACTTACACAGTGATGGAACCTTCACAGGTCCAAAAACATCACTATGCACAAGCTCTAATATTTGTTTCGCCCTCTTACTACTAGAGGGGAAACTCACCCGATTTTGCTTCCTGTATACACAATTTTCACAGAAATCAAAATCCAGAGAGCTATTACTCATACCTTCTACCATACCTTTACCATGAAGTATTCGAAGGCCCTTCTCTCCAATATGTCCAAGTCTTTGATGCCACAACATGGTCTTCTCTCCAGAGACCACTAGATTTTCAACTCCACTTTCAAGAACCACAGAACTGTTGCACCCATCAACAACAGTGCTACCTTGCAGCTTGTACAGAGTTCCAATCCGAACTCCCCGCATCAATGCCAGTGCTCCCCGAACCATTTTGCAGGTATCCTTCTCGAACACTGTTTTTACACCTGCATCATCCAACTTGCTTACACAAATTAGATTTATGGCCAATGCAGGAATATGCAGAACACCCAAAAGCGTTCTAACCCTTCCACCTTGCAACTTCAACTTTACTTTTCCGCGACCAACAATTCTAGCCTTTCTATCATCCTCTAAGAAGACATCACCACCATCGTATTTCTCATACTCGCAAAACCACTCTCTATGGGGAGTGAAGTGAAAGGATGCACCTGAGTCAATCAACCATGCCTCATGATCTACATGTGTACTTGAAGAAGCTAAGTACACATCCCCACCTTCATCTGAGGTGGTTTTCGCCTTTGCAGAAGGAGCATTATCAGATCCCTTTTCTTTATCAGGAGCTTTAGATTTACAGTCCCTTTTGTAGTGCCCTTCCTTTCCGCATTTCCAGCACACCACCTTTACAGGTTTTCCTGGAGATTTAGATCTCCCACTCGATGACTTATTTTTGTTTCTATTATGGGACCGTCCTTGTACAAACAAGGCATCACCATTCTGGCTCTCCATATTTTTCCGTCTCATCTCCTCCGTTAGCAAGGATGAGACTATTTCATCAAACTGCAAGGCAGTTGCATTGCTACCTATTGCAATAACCATACTATCCCACGAATCTGGTAGAGAACACAACAACCTGATGCACTTATCTTCGTCTGAAATTTTAATATCAACAAATGTTGACTTACCACAGTATTAAATGCATTTAGATGCTTTGTCACCGAGTCTCCATCTTTCATCCTCAAGTTATACAGCTTTTTCCACAGGAACAATTTATTCACCAGAGACTTAGATTGGTACAAAGTCCCTAACTTGTCCCACAAAGCCTTCGCCGTAGCTTCCCCTGATACATTCAACAATACTGAATCTGAGACACACAATCGTATTGTGATCTTTGCCTTCCGATCCAGCTTCTTCCATTCTTCATCGGACACTCCCGTTGGTTTAGTACCCAGATCTATCGCGATCCACTGATCTTTATCCACCAACAAATCCTCCATCTTGAGTTTCCACAACTCAAAACTCTGACCATTAAATTTCTCGATCTCTATCTTTCCACTGTTCGCCATCTTCTTTCACCACCAGAATCGATCTCCCACTGAACAGGGTCTACCACAGGCCCGAGCAAAACCCCTCAGCAAAAAAGGCATCCCCTTGAAGCCAAAAACAACTCCGATACCAAATGTAGGTTTTAACCCCGTACAAAAATTACTTGCATACGAATTCTAAAACACATAAAATAAACAATGCGAGAGCATAACACATAAAACACATATACACAGAGATTTTCCCCTGGATCCCAAAACTGGGACTACCAGCCTGATTTTTCATTATGTTCCTTTCAATGTTATAATACATATTTATACATGCCAAAGCATCCAATACCATGGACCAAAAACCATCGTGTCCAAAAACATGTGCAAAAATCATGCACAAAACCATAGGTGGGTTCGCCCAACCTAACATAGGGTCCAAAACCAAAATTTTCCATAAAGTGGGGTTATGGGTACACCTCAAACCCCCTGTGCCCCCCCCCCCCCCCCCCTCTCACCCCTCGGTTAACTACGTGGGCTAGTCGTGGAAAGAATATAACACAACCCAACATGTTCGATTCTTGATCGCTGAGAACAAGCATATGGCTAAGGAGTTACAAGCGGCTAAGCAGGGAGGAGAACATGTTACAACATCCTCCAGGGCAGAGTTGAAGAGAGCGATACTAGATGAAGTATCGTCTCTGGAGACAGTCATGCAGATGTTATATTCCAGATTCATCACCATGCATAAGTTAGCTGTCCATCTCAACGTTGGCAGCAACGCTGTGCTAGGAGAGCATGCATCTTGTCAAATCTGCATACTGCTGTCGATCACATGCAAACATGGACAATGAGGTACAAAGGAGCCCCATTGCACTTGCCAAAGATGATGAAGCCAAAGGCGGTAGAGTTGAAGGTATGCATCCAGAGTCATATCCGAAAATATGAGGAACTCTCGTAGCTCATCACCAGTTTGCAAGCTTCACATGCACGGGTGTTCAAAATCATGGATGTCATGGTGTGCACGCAAGCGATCCCATCCATTGGCACATTCACCGAGGTGAAGTCAAAGGACTAATTCCGACTGGAGCTTGACATGTACTTTGATGAGTTGATGCGCATAGCCACCAATGAAGACTTGGAGGTCAATGCAAACCCTATGCATTAGTATGTTGTTGGTCTGGCTACACTCAAGACTATGATGCACATGTTATCAGATGAGTTGGACAGAGGTGCCAAATCAGTGTACCCGGATGCAACGGAGGCAAGAGTTTGCTTTCAACAGGATGTCACCATTGAGCATGCGTCACCATAACAGAGTACGAAGCTTGGCATCAGTTCGCCACCTTCGATCATCGCGACGATGTCGAAGAGTTGGTCTTTTCGCAACTGTCCGAGTCTTAGGGATATCTTGCATGGCTTGCTGAAACCTATTTTGTCTCACATGGGTACTTGTGCAAATTGTAATGTAACATATTGTAAAAATGAAAGACCAAGTGTCGATAGTAGAATGTAACAATCATGTAGTAGTTGAAGAGTCATGAGGGTAGGTGAGGAGTCACAAAGGGGAATGTCAAGGGTCACCCCACCCTTTTCTATTTATAGAACCTCATAACTCATTATACAAGCTTTTGGGAGCCAAGCTTCCCATAGGTGTATCTTAGAGAAAGCTTGGAGTGTATTGTAATGAGCCTTGGCTTTGTCCACAGTGCAGAGCTAGTATATCTCTTTGGAGGAGCAGGTGACAATGACTGTAACGTTCTGTCATCGGGACTAGTGGTTAGCCATAGTTGTATGTATGATTGGATCTTTCACTTTCTTAATATAACAAAGCCAACACATTTCATGCATATGTTGTTATTGTAGTTCAACTGTCTTGGTTACTCTAATGATATATGTAGTTGTTGTTTACGCATGTATGTATGGAATTTTCTGTATATGTTTGTATGAATCTTATCGAAGTGTGTTGTTGGTATAACCATCACTTTGGATCATTAGCTAACCTGCTTTCCACCTTGTGATGTTTTGTTGTTTGTGTGTTCCCTCGCAAGTTGCGTGCTACCATAGGTTTCCAAGGGGTGCACTCATACCCTCGTTTCGTGTGTTAGAGCCATTCACACACCTTCCTTGACTTGTTGCACATGTCACACCCTTGCTACCGACAAGGACATCTTATTCACCTCTATGCGCAACCGCAGTCAAGGCGATACCATACTACCCCATTGCTGGGACTCCTACACCAAACGGTCTGAGGTCTAGTTGGGACTTCTTACCAGGGAGATCCCTTGACATGTTGGCGGGTCCAACACCGTCAACACCTAGACAAGTCCCGAGGGTCAGTTTCCATGGATTACATGTTAGGTTTCCCTTCACTAAGCATGGTAACAGTTTCATCTTTATGGTTGTTGGTTGATTCTCTAAGATGGTAATTTTGGCACTATGTAAGATGATTATCACAACAAAAGCCACTACTAAGGTTTCTTTTTAGCGTGTTTGGGTTCAATTTGGGCCACCACAGACTATTATTTTAAGTAGGGATAGTAAGTTTCTTAGTACATTATGGACCAACCCGTGGTCTTTGGTGGACACCAAGTTGATCGAATTGTCTGCCTTCCACCTCTAAACTATTGGCAAACAAAGGTGGTAAATGAGATGATTGTTCATATCTTGCATAATACGAATCTAAGCATCCATGTACAGGGGGTGAGAGCCTTCCATATGTTCAACATAACTACAATAAAGCTCTCCACAACTCTATTGGCCACAACCCTTTTCAAGTGTGCTTGGGGTTCCAACGATTGCCTCCCATTGATGTAGCTCTATCCATTGCATCTACACATGAAGAGCCCCTCATGCTTAAATCATGACAAATGAAATAGCCAAATTTGTTGAGTGGCTCCAAGAATCCAACAACATGTTCATGATATCTTGCAGAAAGCCAATGTCGAGTACAAGCAATGACATGACTAGCATCGATTTCCACTCAATTTTAAAGTTGGTGATAAGATGTAGTTGCATTTGCAAAAAGAAAGCCTCGTAGACACCCACACGAAGCTCATACCACTTAGATATGAGCCTTACACCATCACAAAGGTTGCGAGTGAGAATACTTTTGAATCGAGTATTCCCCCTCTCCTTGGTTGACACTAGGTATTTAATGCATAGTTGTTTTGACTATATTTTCCACCACTATTGGATACCTTAGAGGTAGTTGAACATTTGCCCCCTACAAAACTTAATCTTGATTGAATTGAGTAGGTCACGGTGGACCAGATTATGGACACCATGATGAAGGGCACCCGCTAGTAGAACACAAACTTTGTCAAATTATCATAGCGAAACAACTTTTTCACCCAAGTAAGTGACTCACTAAGTTCAATAAAACTAGAAACACTTAATGCAATAGAGACTATTGCTTCTTTAAAAAACATAAATAATTTGAATAACCATCCATAATCATCCACTCTTTCACCCCCTTCGGAAAACAATTTTGTTTCCATCATGATAATTTGCCCGTCCTAAGCTTTTCTAGACCCTAAACAACATTTTAAAATGCTATGAATAAAATTAATTTTAAGAAATTATCCGTAACTTATTGTCGAAATATTGCATTAAATTATACATTTTTTTCATAATCCTTTATAAGGATTACACTTTCTTTGAACTTACCACTGATGCACTTTAACGTATCATTTTAATTTATAATCCTTAACAGATTGACTACACTTTGTTTGATTTCCCAATGAAGGGTTAAACGTATTCTGAAGAGGAAAGGTTTGCGCGAAGAGCTGGGAAATCCATGGCTTCTTCGGCTCTTAACTCTGTATTCGACGAAGTAGCTCTGCATAACGAGTTTAAGACGCGAGGAATCAACATTCGTTTCATTCCCGTCATATGGAAGTAAGTTCAGCACACCATTCCTCAATATTTATATATATTTGAGACTCCGGGGTTTGATCGACCTATATACTTACCATTAACGGATGCGCATTCACATTCAGGTATTTACTATTAAACGAAGATGCAGAAGCAATTGAGGTCCCTGGGTTATCTAATGCAGCTTACCATGTGCTGCGTACAAAGTTCACAGCCATTACATCCACTGTTCAATCCCCGGATCAATCCACCACTAAATTGCTCATTCAGCTTAAGGTTTTAATCCAAGTTTTACAATTATTTATTGAGTTGCTTCCTCGAGTTAATTATCATGCCAAAACATTCTTGTTGGAATCTAATTTAAGCAATAACTCAGTGCCCTGCACCGATGTGGTAAAAGGATATCATAAATTATGCGACCATACCTGCATTGTCGAACTTACAACAATTTCCCTGCATAGTAGAAGATAGCCGACAACAGCCATGCATTGCCGCAAATACTCGCGGAGATAATTTTATCGAAGCAGAAAATTGTCCAAGAAAGAATCCTAGATGGGGTATGTATTCTGCCAAATTCGCCAAGGACTTACACCTGGCCCCAACTACTTGCATGGATGAAACAGCCTACGAGGGGGGAACATGTGTCAAGGGATTTAAACCTTGGCGGGGATATTGCCCCCCTACCCCACCCCCGAACTGACGATCGAACCAAAACCTAGTTGACGACATTGTTTATTTTTCCTTTGATTGAAACTGGGCATAGGTTGATATTCTAGAAAATCACAAAATCCACCAGCGTTGTAGATGTTTCTATGATCAGTTACAGTAAACATATAGGCTTGATTCCTATGATAGACAAAGAGTATAGAATTGAGATTAAGTATCGAATACATCCGTGGGTCAGTGCCGTGTCCTTTTGTGCCTCCAAACATATGAATTGGCTCAAAATGACAACATCCCGCGTCCATGTGATTCCTAGAAAAAGCTGTCCACTTTAGTGCCAGGGAATCCTTTCTAACAACATTTAGGTTAGAAATCATTTATGCTCATAATATTATCCAAATATTAAGTGTTGCAGCGTAGCCATGTAATCTTTAGGGACAACTCGATCCTAGGTAATGTCTGATGTTTAGCGTGTCCAACTAAATTTATAGCTCCTACTCAGTAATTAAAGTAGTACCATCTGAAAAATTAGGTAGTTACATAAGGTGTCAAATGTATGGAAGGGGTCCTTTCTCTATTTAAAGGTCCTCATTTCTCATGCAAAAGGCATGTCGGAATTGATTTGGAAATTGTGTTTCACTTCTTATGTAAAGGATATGCAGGGATCACATGTGAGTTTTTTTAAGTACTCATGTAAAGGACATTCTGGGATTGATCTGTAAGCTGGGATTTCTTCGTTTTATTTTTCCTTCTTCTGCCTCTTCTTATGTTTTAATGTGTTTCTAGAGAGCAAATCCCACTTCTTTTGCAACGAAGATAATATCTACTCATCTTTGGCCACCTCGATAGATGTTTGAGCAAGTTCTATGTCTGCCTGTTTGCTTGAAATCTTGCCACAACCCCATGTCATATAATTTTTGGTATAGTATCTAGATTGTCTTTTTCACCTACGCCACTACAATTGTTACAACTCTTATCTATATATCCCCTACATTAATTGTTCAACGATCGTTGTGATAGAATCAAGTTATTCCTTCTATAGTAATACTTCAACAACCCACTTTTCACCTTTATAACAAAATAGGCAGTTCAGATTTTAGTGGCACTTGATAAACTTGATGCCTAGCCATGGCATCTTGAGTCTTTCTTCTAGACCCAACAACTAATAGATGCACAAAACAGGACTGAGCCCGTACCTAGTGGTAATCACTTATTTGTAACCTAGTATCCAATAATCAACAAATAAGCTCACATTAGACTAATTTAAGACAATCAACAGAGAACACTTCTGCCTTCTTGGCTTCCATGAGAAGCTCACCAACAATAGTTGCTCTTTTTGTTAAACAATTGACCAATCTGTCTAACAATGCATCGATGAATTTAAGTAGAAATCTATTAACCCTGTACTCATCGATCCAAATGTGACGTTGAATATAAAGTGCATCCAGGGACTCTTATCCGCTATACAATGGAAAATGGACCTTGTGCAGATCATGTATGTTTTACAGAAAAATCAGTGTCACAGGAATCACAAATCAAACTCGCTGAACTGTATGTTTGACTTGGATTGGGCTAGAAATTTTTTTCCCGGCTTGGCCCAAGTCAAACTCAGGGCTGACCAAGTTTGAATTGCGATTAATCACAAGTTTAACTCTGCTTGCCCTTTTTTCCTGATTTGCCCCCCCTCTCCCCTCCTCTGTCGATTTTTACCAACTGGGTTTTGGTAATTTCATATTTCTTTATATTTTTGTATGTGTTTCTTTATATATTTGTACCTGCCGAGGTTTCCTTGAGTTTTTCTCGTTCTCAGTCAAACTCTTGGCTCTTCTGCCTCAGCGAGTTTTTCCCAATTTTGTGTTTGGTAATTTTGGTGTGGACCTTCTATTTTGTCTTGAAGTTTGAAAGAGGGTTGCAGAACGCATCACCAAAATCACATAATTTGATTTCTCTGGAACAGTCAAAGTTCTATAATTTGTCTTCATTTGCTCTGCTCTTGAAACACAACTTCGACTAAGTTTCTTTATAGAAATGTAATAAGCCAAATTACCTCTACTGCTGATTTCAATGGTTTAGTGGTGTTGACGACTTTCGTCAAACACTTTTTGTGAATCCTATGTGGAAGTATTTTTGCTTAGAACCTGCTCGCTGGCCTGTTGTACAAGTGCTCTTAAACCGCGAAAATAATCAGTCTACTCATCCCTCCGAATTGCATGTCAATTAACAGATTTTGTTTGAAATTTTGAGTTTGGCATTTTGTCAAACATTTTGTGGGTTTGCTGGTTTATGCTTGATTCGGTGGTTTTCTGGGATATAATCTCTTTATTTTGAACTTGAAGTGGAAAATGATTGCCTAGTACACCAAATGCAGCAATAACTCGATATCCAAGCAATTTAAGAGGAAGTAATACTGAATATCTTATTCAAAAACAATTATAATGATCTGATCTCTATTTAATCTTTACAAGCTTGCTGTAGATGCACATTTAGAATGTAAATGCACCCAGAGCTTGGAATGAAACTTAGTTTGACTTTCTGGAGTATTTTCCAGCCTCTATACAATTGTGGGTCACCTCTACAAGGAATACTTAACCAACGTCTGCACTCAGCAGTGAGGAAATGAGCTGAACCTGTAGCTTACTGTTAGCCACAACCTCAGGAATATGCTTGTAATCTCCAACTTTAAGAAAATTATGAGTTCTTAGTGTTGATTTTTGTAGCTTGGGAGGTACTCCAAGCCTGAAGGATCGAGGGTTTGGAAGAAGGAGCTCCACAAATGGCCTTGTGGGCTTGAAACCCAAGCTTGGGGTTTTGCACCCATCGATGTTGGGGACAAAACCATGCAGAGATGTCGACATGTGATGGATGAGGATGATAGTGCTCGTCGAGACAAATCCGACGCATCAATAATCATCCGATTCCGAGTTGTCGTTGAAGAGTTATGAATTTTTGAAGTTTGTGTGTGGGCTTATGGCCATAGTTTTAAAAACCGGCTGGTATGAACTCGAAACCGGTCAAACGGGCCGGTTCATTAGGCAACTGGGTCGAACTAGGGAAAAAACCTGGTTTAAGGGCTGACTTCGCCAAAAAATCACAAAAACTGGACCAAACCAGCCGGTTTAGGTAAAACTGGCTGGTTCCATCATAAACCAGCGAGTTTATTGCCAAAACAACTACAGACCCCAAAGAATGCAATTTTGTGAGTTTTGTAGCTGTTTTGAGGGAAATTTGGGGTTGTTTTCCTACAAAAATAACCTCTCCAAGAAAAGCATGCCTACCCTCTCATTTGCCTGACACATCTCAACCCTAGCAATGTTGGCAATTAATGGTAATGTTAAATTCTTAAAGTAAAATGATGAAAATAAAAAATAAAGGAAATGTCACATGAAAATGAAAAATAAAGGAAATGTCACTTTTACTTAAATTTGTAACATTACCATGAAATGACTCAGGATGTTTGAGAGTGGTTTCGACCTCATTGGATTTCATATGGAGAAACTAGAATTTTAGATTTCACTCAGAATTCAGCAGACTTAATGGTTTTTAGGATTTCATGGTTTGTGGGTTTGCAATGTTTCCATTTGATTCTATCATGCGTGAGGGTACGAGATTCACATTTGATCAAGAGCATGAATCCCTTTGAGAACCTTGATGTTGGTGGCATTGATTGTTGAACTTTGTTGATATTGGTGGTATTGATTGTTGAACTCCTCTACCGTGGCCTCAGCAAGAATGTACCCTTCACTCAAAGGAAAACAACTGGTTAGGCATGCTAATCTTTTTCTACCACATTATAAAGTTGAGGAGATGAACCCTTCACTCAAACCAAAATCATTGGTTAGTCATGTTAAACTTTTTCAATTTCCATCATGTTATAAAGTTGAGCAATCCAAGTCTGAAGACTTTGACCTAGATGATGTTTATGTATCTCTTGTTGATGATCCTATTTCTAGTAGCGCTAAATCAATGATGAGTTTCATGAGTGACCATGTTGATCAATGATTTGTAGTTTTGATGTCTATTTTTGCTGCTACTACTACTACTAAAGTTGTAGAGGAGTTTTAGGAGTCCTCAAACTCTGAGCCATATTACCTATGTAGCTCATGTTGATGATCCCTTGTCTAGTAGTGGTGATGAGTTTGATCATGATGATGAGTGATCATGTTGTTTATCATTGGTATGTAGACTTGTAGTAGGTCAGTGGTCCCATAGCTTAGAGCATTGTTTCCGGACTCTAGAGGCCATTTAGAGCCTCATTGGTTATGTATTTTGTTGCTGATATGTATTGCCCTTGGTGCAATTTTGACATATTCACCTTTACATGGTATATAGATGAGCAAACCTTGCATATTTTGCCTCTATTGGTTTGGAATCATGGTTTTAAATCTTAAAAATAGTTTTTTAATTAAAAACTAACTATTTCATTTATTTTTTTAAAGACGGTTCATTGAGATCTGACCAGTCTCGGTTTGAAACCCGGTTTATTAGGTGGACTAGTTTGGTCATTGGTTCCAGTTTTTAAAACTGTGCTTATGGAACAAGGTTAAGGTCAGCTTAGTGGTTAAGTGACCTTATGACAACCCACATAGTTAATTTGTTGGAGCCACTTGATGCCTATAAATATAGGTCAAGTGTGAGGGATTTAGACACATCTCAAGTGCATTGATCATCATAGAAGAGCTCTGAAATTGGCAGCGGTTGTGAGGCAAGGAAGAAGAAGGCAAGGATCCGAGTTTGGAGAAGTTTTATCTTTGTGATTAGGGTGCGAATTCCGTGAGAGAAAGCCGCAGGTCTGAGGCAACTCATGTGGAGGCCAGGAAGATTGTTTTGGGTATCCTTTCTCTTGTTTTTGGGTACGTCCTACTTGCCAGATAAGGCCGCAGGAGCGGAGGTAAGTGAGGTGAATTCTGTGCATGATTTGATGAGGTTTTAGTCTCTGTTTTGGGCCGCAGGTGTAGCTATAGCTACAACAAGTGTGAGAGGTCTGTCTTGTGGGCTGAGTGGGCTAGGAAGGCTCCTCTACCCTATCTGCAACCTCTCCAAGCACATCGCAGTTGGAACAGGGGTGTTAACCCTTGCTAGGAGGCAGTGACCCTAGTTGTAACAAGTATGTGGATTGCATGTAGCCTTGAGGAGGAGTCTCAAGCTCTACAACAGTGTATTGGATGCCTGGTGGGACAGCGAAGGTGGCAACAATATTGAGCAAGGTAACACAATGAGTTGGAGCAGGGTTAAGGGCTGTGAAGTGTGCCCTAACTAGAGCTCTAGGTTGCACAAAACACTAGAGCAAGAGATCAACAGTTGTATGCAGCCGATGGTCTTTTGGTGATGAGGATGCTAGGTGGATGGCAGTCCTAGTTTAGGACAGTTGGAGGACATCCTATGAGCAAATTATATCAGCAGTTGTTTGGGTGTCATGTCAAGAGGAGCCACAAAAGGTTGCAGGTATGTATGTCCTCTTGAGTTTATGGATGTCCTAGGAGAAGTTTGTTGGCAACCAAGAGGAGGGGCTTCCTAGATGATTGGATGCCTTAAGTTAACTGTTGAAAAGTGTAACTAGGTTCGGTCTTCATAATGACATGTAATTGTGACTTTTGTAAAATGATGTAAAGAAGAAAATGAAATTATTCTGTAATGCTTGCTTCATGGGTTTCATGAGCAAGAGATTTTATTTAGATGGCTCCCACTGAGAGCCTTAGGATTTGTCAGTAAAGTCAAAGAGTCAATGTCATGTATGAAAAACCCTTCTTGGGGATATGAAAAATGTATATGAGTCTATAAGTTTGTCTAGAAGCCCTCCAATGACAAGCGCAAGTCCTCCTCTTCGTGTTGGCTTCAAGATGTAGTAACAAACTCATGGCGGCTCACCATTTTGGAGACACACCTATTCATATATTCATGTCGGCTTAATATGACGGACATACTACTATATATAGGGATCTCAACCTATTCCACAGTTAGAGAATTTCAAGCATCTCTTTGAGGTTTTCGGTGGACAGAATAGAGATAAGTTTAGATCCCTAGCACAAAGGCTACAGTTCGGATCTCCTTGAAGGACGAGTGAGATTACAGTCAAGGAAACTCAGATCATTTTGAAATTCGGATGGACTATTGCAAGTCAATAGTTTGGATGGAATGCAGAAGACTATCTCAGTAACAGGGTTCGGTCAAGGGTACAAGCTGACAGAGATAAGCTCGGTCTAGTGAAGAGTCTCTCTGTCGTGGTGTCACATCAAGTGTAGAAAGATAGTATTGGTGACATAACAATTTGTTGCAACCACAATTTGTTGATGATACTATTATATTGAGGTACCATCTTAGTGATAAGGGCTCGCTGAAGGAAACAATGTTGTCAAGGATGAAGATCTTGGTATCAAGGCAGTGATGAAGATTTCAACGACAACAAGGTCTCGTTGCTAAGAAGGTCGAAGTGGAAGAGGAGTCAAGAAGAGGATTGGTTGTCAAGAGAACTTGTGTCTCGGCCTTGAAGTGGCTAATAGGTCAATGGTCTTGGTCTTGGCATTCGTCAATGGGAATCTCTATAAGAAGAATTTGTGCGAGTTTTCCTCAAAGAGTGAGAGGTTTTGGCCTTGGTTGATAGCCTACATTTTGTATCTCTTGTCTATTTATGTTCATGCATTGGTTACTGTTTGATGAAGAAGAACACCAATAATCTACGAAGAAGAAGATTCTATTCTAAAGAAGTAAAAAGCATTCACAAGCAATTACCAATAAAAAAGAAATCACCTAATTCATGATGCCCTAGATTTCTCAACATGGTATTAGAGGTAAGGTGACAGTTGAGGAAGGGCATCTAAGTGAAGAGACATTCAAGGATCGAGTTTCAAGAATAACATCAAAGCAAGTTGAAGGATATCAAAGTGAAGTCGAGATCTACATCGAAGTATCAAACCTTAGATCGAAGAAGAAGTATACTCCAACAAAACTTTTGGATCCTCTAATCATCATCAAAAGACGACAAAGACCCTCATCAAGTTGAAGAGATCTACAAAGCAAGGTAACCCAAAGCATACACATCTAAGAAAAGCAAAAAGATCACATCATCTTGAAGAAAGTCGGAACCTTAGAAGCATTTATGATTTGCACTCATTCACCACCAAAGAAGTCAAAGTATCTTGAAGGATAGTTATTCAAAGAAGGCTAAAGGCATTGTCATCATCTTCAAAAGGTTCCAAGGGATTCTCCCCTCATTGAAGCAAGGATCTCCTCCTTATCCTTAAAGAAGATCATCCAAGGAAGCATCAAGAGATCCTCATCAAATCAACATCATCAAAGGAGAGCTAGATCAAAGGTGTTGTCATCATAAAAAGGGGCAATCTCCTTTTATTGAAGAAGGGAGTTCATTTGGAAGAAGATCATTCAAAAGGGGTACTAATACATCTTCGTCAACCACCATCAAAAGTGATCAAGTTGAAGATTTCATCTCCACTTGTCAAGTAAGTATATTTCATTCTATAATCTAATATAGTAAAATCACTTCGTTTTGCAAGGAGATCTATAAGCTAGTTGGGTCATCGAACTTCCTTGCATGGAAAAGGAGGATAGACATAGTCCTCGAAGAAAGTGAAGTCATTTCAATGGAAAAGTCTCCAAACCATCTAAAGGTCAAACATTATCTGAATACATGGAAAGGGATCAAAAGGCTCAAGGGATTGTTATGAAATCAGTCAAAGGTCCCCTCATCCCTATATAGTAGGATTGGAGACATCAAAGGAGATATATGATAAGCTGGTAAAATTATTCTCTGAAGATGCTATAAAGAAGGTCACATCACTTAGATCTGATCTACACAAATTGAAGGTATCAAAGGATAAAGGGTTATCTTCATAAGATCTCAATTGCAAGATCTGGGAGAGATAATCCTCATTGTTCTAAATGCACTAACTGATGAACAAGGTAACAAATGTCTATAAGGAAAAGAAGGCTATCCCATTCAACAACTTGTGGTTTCTATGCAAGATAGAAGAAGATTGGTTGAGGGAAAAAAGTATTCAGACATTTGTCAAAAGGAGAGAAGATCATAGCTAAGACTCGATGCTATGAGCATTACAGGAAAGATTGTCCTAAGCTCAAAAGGGCAATAACAAGGAAGATAGAGAAGAAGTCCATTTCATCGAAGAAGTGGAGGAAGCTGTAAGAGGAAAAGCATTAGAAGCAAGATTTCGTGACATCACCATAAAGAAACATGAAGGACAACTGGAACAAAATCTATGGCAGTCAAATATGAAGGATATAGCTCTTAGGAACCTCATTGGAAACTTAAGGAAAGGGAGAAGCCATCCAGGACAAGTCTCATCATACATCAAGTTGAAAGGAAACATCTGCTACATAGGGATATGAAAGATCCTCAAGATTCTTTGATGGAATCCTCATCGATCTAGAGAGGAAGCAAGTGATTCATTAGGAACTCCAACTTGTGGAATTCATAAGATGATGGTATGATGACATAAGAGATGAAAAAAATCAAGGGGTTGAAGATCTTTTCAATCAAGGAAGCTGTTGAAAGAAGCCTAGATGACCTAAAGGTAAATGAGGTATGTATGCTTGTATTCAATATTATAGAGTCATGTTATATGGTTGCAGGTAACATGGATCACTGCTCTATCATGAGAAGCATGATCAAAGGAAATGAATCTCCTCCTATGAAAGGATTCCCGAAGGCATGAGTCACACTAGATGAAATCAACACAATATGTCCTCATATAAAGTATGAGGTGGTTGACTACAATTGAGGAACATTGATTGGAAGCTCCTGGACATGAAATGAAATGTGTGAAGAAAGGAAGGAAGAGATCGTGAGATATGCAACCATGGTAAAGGCAATCAACATCTGGAAGACCAAGAAGATTTGACTAGGAAATCTCTCGGAAAGATATGAAGACTTTGATGGAAGTCTGGAAAAGATGGAGACCCTTGACAATGGATATCTTTGGGAGATATGTCAACATGTATGCAGGATGCTGATGCACACTGGAAGATGTCATGATAAAAGACCATCACAAAGGTAATTTTTGATTTAAGTGTTCATTTCTTATTTTTGAACAATATCTGGATGGGCTTATGCAGGGCTACCAAAGGGAAGAACTGTGGATATATTCCAAGATAACCATGTAGAAGGATGCAATCTACTTTTGAAGAAGAAAGCATGATGAAGATAGCATAACATGAAGCAATGCTAGATGTAGACTAATAGATCACTTTTCGATGAGAGGAATGATGACATGAATGTTTCATGGATGAAAGTGATGGATGGTTCGTGCCGTATGAAGAAGCCCCCAAAAGATGAAGACTCTGAGACAAAGAAAATTCATGACATCGAAGGAAGGAGTTCTTCTAGCAGCTGGTTGTCCCATCATCTCCACCTGAGAAGCTGCTGTAAGTCCCTAATTAAGAGGGAGTCTGGAAACAAGTTTCTTACTTGGAAGAAACTTGAAAATTCCTAGGCCAAGAGGGAGCTTAGGTACATTCCTTTTGTAGGAATGCGTACATTCCTTTATTGGAATAGATATGTCCTCTCTAATTGAGAGGGAGAGATATACACATTCTTGTCTTCTCTTGGGAAGACAGAATAGAGGATTGGGTAATCATTTGGCATCCGATACTCTTTGAGGATGAGATAGGGCATCCAAGATAAGAGGAGTCGTGGAGGACTGATATTCCTTGAGGGTTGGGGAGTCCAAGTTAAGAATAGTCCTCATGGAACACACCCTGAGAACTCGAGTGGGGTATGTTTCAAGAGAGACAATGATGAGAGTGTCTATAAAGTATTGGTCTCGCCAGCATTGAGCTCAGATCTTGCGGAGAGATAGAGCTGTTAGTCAAGGCCTTGCTATATAAAAATGTTGGTTGATATGATGCTAAACAAATGGGTTACCAATCCGGTTCTTCTTATGTGAAATTCTTCAAATTGAGAATGACCAAGTGCCATTATGAATACCTCCCTAGTTAAGAGGGAGTGTTGAAAAGGGTAACTAGGTTCGGTCTTCATAATGACATGTAACTGTGACTTTTGTAAAATGATGTAAAGAAGAAAATAAAATTATTTTGTATTGCTTGCTTCATGGGTTTCATGAGCAAGAGATTTTATTTAGATGGCTCCCATTGAGAGCCTTAAGATTCAACGTGTCAATGTCATGTATGAAAAACCCTTCTCGGGGATATGAAAAATGTATATGAGTCTATAAGTTTGTCTAGAAGCCCTCCAACGACAAACACAAGTCCTCCTCTTCATGTCGACTTCAAGATGGAGTAACAAACTCATGTCGGCTCACCATTTTGGAGACACCAATTCATATATTCATGTTGGCTTAATATGACGAACATACTACTATATATAGGGACCTCGACCTATTCCACAGTTAGAGAATTTCGGGCATCTCTTTGAGATTTTCGGTGGATAGAACAAATATAAGTTCGGATGCCTAGCATAGAGGCTACAGTTTGGATCTCCTTGAAGGACAAGTGAGATTATAGTCAAGAGAAACTCGATCATTCTGAAATTCAGATGGAATATTGCAAGTCAACAGTTTAGATGGAATGCAAAAGCCTATCTCAGTAACAGGGTTCGGTTAAGGGTACAAGCTGACAAAGATAAGCTCGGTCCAGTGAAGAGTCTCTCTGTCTCGGCGTCACATCAAGTGTAGAAAGACAATATTGGTGACGTAACAATTCGTTACAACCACAGTTTGTTGATGATACTATTGTATTGAGGTACCATCTCAGTGATAAGGGCTCGGTGAAGGAAACAGTGTTGTCAAGGATGAAGATCTCGGTATCAAGGCAATGATGAAGATCTTGGTGACAACAAGGTCTTGTTGCTAAGAAGGTTGAAGTGGAAGAGGAGTCAAGAAGAGCATTGACTGTCAAGAGAACTTGTGTCATGGTCTTGAAGTGGCTAGTAGGTGAAGGGTCTTGGTCTTGGCATTTGTCAATTGGAATCTCTATAAGAAGAATTTGTGTGGGTTTTCCTCTCAAAGAGTGAGAGGTTTTGGCCCTAGCTAATAGCCTACATTCTATGTCTCTTGTTTATTTATGTTCATGCATTGGTTACTGTTTGATGAAGAAAAACACTAATAATCTAAGAAGAAGAAGATTCTAATCTAAAGAAGTAAAGAGCATTCACAAGCAATTACTAATAAAAGAGAAATCACCTAATTCATGATGCCCTAGACTTCTCAACACTAACTAGGAGCAGATGCTACATCAAGGATTGGTTACTCATGGTCCGTTGGAGGGCAACGTGAGAGTGGACCAAATGTGGACGTGGATTGGGCATTTATGGTCTGCTAGAGGACAACGTGATAGTGTTCAAGTTGGAACCCATTGTGCACCATCTTCATGGACCTAGGTGGTTGCTAGAGTGGCAATTGTTCAGCTCAAGGGTTAATGAGCCAAAGGAGCAGTTAAGCAGCCCTAGACTTGTTTGTGGAGAAGGACTTCTACAAGAGATGATGGGCAGTCCTCCTAGCTCGTGTTCATTGTGGGAGATGGACATCTTGTAGTGATAGGTGGTGGGGTGCACCATCTTCATGGACCTAGGTGGTTGCTAGAGTGGCAGTTGTTGAGCTCAAGGGTTGATAAGCCAGAGGAGCAATTAAGTAGCCCTAGACGTGTTTGTGGAGAAGGACTTCTACAACAGATGATGGGCAGTCCTCCTGTGCCATGTTCATTGTGGGAGATGGACATCTTGCAGTGATAGGTGGCAACCCTCCGTGCCCTATGTTGGTCTTTATTGGAGCAACGCAGGAAGACCATGGTGGGCTGAAGTCCCTAAGTAGCTGAGGGGTAGTGGGCAGATTGAGAGTTGTTCACAAGTGGAGTTGTGAAAAACTCGATAGTAGTCTCGATGTGTTGTGCCCTTGATGGACTAAGGCACAACTAGTGAGTAGATTGGACAGTCGAGGTTCAGTGACCAGATGGACTTAGAGCATTGATAGAGGCAAGTGCTGCAGATCGAGCGCCAAAGGACAGGGAAGGTACATGGTACGATCGAGAGAAGTTGAGAGAGTGCACTATAGCCAGATGGTCAAAGTATCTTGTTGAGGGTAGATTGGTTGTTGATGGACTGACACCAAGCCCTAGTTTTGTATTCTTGTACTAGTGGATGTATGAGGGCCATTATCCCTGGTATGGGAGCCCTAGACTGTTGTATTATATGTTGATTAATATAACGAA
This sequence comes from Pinus tabuliformis, assembly GCA_031772625.1. Lineage (NCBI taxonomy): Eukaryota > Viridiplantae > Streptophyta > Pinopsida > Pinales > Pinaceae > Pinus > Pinus tabuliformis. The sequence continues at coordinate 1,015,316,666 of CM062816.1, read as the reverse complement.
GTTGGGTTGAAAATTGTAAAAAGTTGTCCATATTTTGTGCACTAGTAGATTTATTGTTGTTTATATTCTGCTGTGCAAAGTAGTATCATTGTGATTCTTGGTTTGGTAGCATCAGAGATATAAGATTCTATCCCAGACACCAAGGTCGTGGAAAGACAACATGGTATCAGAGCGTATTTGAGCTACTTTGAGGGACAATGAATCAAAGTGTGCACAACGAAGCACCTCAGAGGGAGTTGTGGGTGTTTAGATCATGGAGCAAAAGGGTTTAGCTGAAGATATGGAGATGTGGTCTTGACTGGCTTGGCAACGAGATTGGATGGGAGTTCTAGTGGATTGGTGGTGAGCCTGGTGAACAATAGTTTGTTGTAGGGCAAGTTGCTGATCATGGACTTCCTTTGACTTGCCATGGATGGTTGGGATAGATCGAGGCTCTCTTTGGCTGCGAGGAGATCAGGTTGATCGAAATTGGTTCATGTGATGGACTACAGATTGGCAAGCTAGAGTCTTCATCGGATTGTGATGTTGCATATCCGAGATTAGAGGGATTTGCTCGAGTAGTATTTGATCCAGGAGGATGAGTGCTTATAGGATTGAGCCAATGAAGATTGTGTAGGCTCAGAGGGAGCAACCTTATGGAGGTTTGGGATCTTCAGGTTTAGATATGATGAGGCAGAGGCACTATAGAGATTGTTGGGTTAATTCTATGGAGTATGTTGCAGTGATGGATGCCAGATGGGTTAGTGTCGTCGGATGATGATGGTTACTTCCTAGTCTTGGAAGTACCTCCCTCGCTAAGAGGGAGTGTTGACTTTTGTAGCTTGGGAAGTACTCCAAGCTTGGAGGATCAAGGGTTTGGAGGAAGGAGCTCCACAAATGGCCTTGTGGGCTTGAAACCCAAGCTTGGGGTTTTGCATCCATCAATGTTGGGGACAAAACCATGGAGAGATTTCGATATGTGTTGGATGAGGATGATATTGCTCGTTGAGACAAATTCGATGCATTGAAAATCATCCGATTCTGAATTGACGTTGAAGAGTTATGAATTTTTGAAGTTTGTGTGTGGGCTTATGGCACAAAGTTGAGGTCGGCTTAATGGTCAAGTGACCTTATGACAACCCACATAGTTAATTCGTTGGAACCACCTGATGCCTATAAATATAGGTCAAGTGTGAGGCATTTAGACATCTCGAGTGCATTGATCATCATAGAAGAGCTCTGAAATTGGAAGCCGTTCTAAGGCAAGGATCTGAGTTTGGAGAAGTTTTATCTCTGTGATTAGGCTGCAGATTCCTTGAGAGAAAGCCACAGGTCTCGGGCAGCTCGTGTGGAGGCCAAGAGAACTGTTTTGGGCAGCCTTTCTCTTGTTTTTGGGTACATCCTACTTGCTAGATAAGTCGCAGGAGCAGAGGTAAGTTAGGTGAATTCTGTGCATGATTTGATGAGTGTTTAGTCTCTGTTCTAGGTCGTAGGTGTAGCTGTAGCTACAACAAGTGTGAGAGGTTTGTCTTGTGGGCCGAGTGGGCTAGGAAGGCTCCTTTACCCTAGCTGCAACCTCTCCAAGCACAACGCAGTTGGAACATGGGTGTTAACCCTTGCTAGGGGGATGTGACCCTAATTGTAACAGGTCCATGGATTGCAAGTAGCCTTGAGGAGGAGTCTCAGGCCCTGCAACAGTGTATTGGATGCCTGATGGGACAACGAATGTGGCAACAATATTGAGAAAGGTAACACAGTGAGTTGGAGCAGAGATCAACAACAATATGCAACAAATGGTCTTTTGGTGATGGGGATGCTAGGTGGATGGCAGTCCTAGTTTAGGACAGTTGGAGGACATCTTATGAGCAAATTATAGCAGCAGTTGTTTGGGTGTCATGTCAAGAGGAGCAGTAAAAGGTTGTAGGTATGTATGTCCTCTTGAGTTGATGGGTGTCCTAAGAGAAGTTTGTTGGCATCCAAGAGGATGGGTTTCCTAGATGATTGGATGCCCTAACTAGGAGTAGATGCTACAACAAGGATTGGTCACTCGTGGTCTGTTGGAGGGCAGCGTGAGAGTGGAACAAGTGTGGACGTGGATTGGGCATTTATGGTTTGTTGGAGGACAACGTGATAGTGTCGAAGTTGGAGCCCAGTGTGCACCATCTTCATGGACCTATGTGGTCGCTAGAGTGGTAGTTGTTGAGCTCAAGGGTTGACGAGCTAGAGGACAGTTAAGCAACCCTAGACTTGTGTGTGGAGAAGGACTTCTATAGCAGATGATGGGCAGTCCTCCTAGCCCGTGTTCATCGTGGGAGATGGACATCTTGCAGTGATAGATGGCAACCCTCTGTGCCCTATGTTGTTCTTCATTGGAGTAGTGTAGGAAGACTAGTGAGCAGATTGGACAATCGAGGTTCAGTAACTAGATGGACTTGGAGCATTGATAGAGGTAGGTGTTGCAGATCAGGAGTTGAAGGACTGGGCAGGTACATGGTACGACCGAGAGGAGCTGAGAGAGCGCGCTACAGCTAGGTGGTCAGAGTATCTTGTTGAGGGTAGATTGGCTGTCGATGGACTGACACAAAGCCCCAATTTTGTATTCTTGTACTAGTGGATGTATGAGAGCCATTATCCTTGGTATGGGAGCCCTAGACTGTTGTATTATATGTTGATTAATATAATGAAGTTGAGTTAAAAATTGTAAAAAATTGCCCAAATTTTGTGCACTAGTAGATTCACTGATGTTTATATTCCGCTATGCGAAGTAGTATTGTTGTGATTCTTGGTTTGGTAGCATCAGAGATATAAGATTCTATCCCAGACACCAAGGTTGTGGAAAAACAACACTTAGTGCGCTCTCACTCCTCCATACTAAGATGCTCTTTTGTGCAGTAGTGGAACGTCCCAAAGTTTGATTATAATTTATTATTGATGCAGCTACAAGGATGGAAATCCTAGCCAAAGGAAATGTGCCTAATCTCAGCCACGACCTCTGAAAAACGCAATAGTCAATAGGCAGTAAATCGACCTTCCATATAACTCATAGGTGCCCCTGAAATATGGTGAAAATCAGCCCCAATAACAGTGATATAGCTTGGATTTCGTTAGATGTAGAAATCTATGGGTGCGTCCTTCTAAATTGCTTCCAATTCTCCCTTGCCTTCATAAATTCGACCCATACTTTATTCTATCAACAAAAAATCACTACATCCAAGGGTTTGCACCTCCTCTCCTGTCATTTGATCCTTTGAGACCTGTAAGGATTTATCTAAACCAAATGCTTCTCTTGTGATGCCCTTTTCTCACTAAAGAGATTTATTATATATCCCTGCAAAATTGATCCATTTTTCTTGCCATACAAAATATATCCAATAGCTCTATATTTAATGAAATAAACTCAGAGATTTTACCTCCATATTTATGCCAATCTATTTTTTTTCTAACCTTTTCCATATAAATTTCACTCTGATGGTACAAGGGTTTGCTACAGATTTGATTAAATAACCGCTCGAGCGGCTACAAATTAAATCTCTATTATCTCCTAAAGCTCAAGTAGATCTTTGCCCTAAGATTGTAACACTCGATCTATCCCAAGACATGGCGATTCAACTTGATATTATATTGAATTCGGCTATGAATTGGCCCTTGAAACCAACGAACTCTGCAACTACGAATCGACCAATGGAGACCATGCACTTAGTCCTTTTCAACCCGCGATTTCGACCCCCTTTAAATAACTGCGATCCCTGAAAGGTATCATCAATTCAGCATTAGCAAATACGAAGTTGTTCTTCTGGATCAACTTCTGTAACCTCCAGATCAGCTGACAATACCAGAGTCGGATAGGGAGTGTCTTTCAACTCCGAAACTAGTATTGAAGCTAGTAATTAACAGGGTTTCCCCTTTTAACTTAGCAACTCCTCGAGCTTCTTAACAATCTCTGAATAATTCTTCCTTCAACATCCCCTTCAATCATCCTTCTCCCTTTTATAGTAATTCCTTCCTTTGAATACCACGGGCAATACCATGGGTGACTTTTACCCCCTTTTGTTAATTATTATTTTATTTTATGTTGGCCCCTTATTCTTCCTGTTATTAACCTATGGGATCTAGATAGGCTAAGACTCAATCTCCCTTTGCTTCTAGAAAGGGACATTACAATAGAAATAACCCAAATGACAAAAGTTTTGAAAAATATTATAATTATCACAAATCCACTACTCTTTGTAATAAATAACTCCTCGAAGAAATGTGGGCAAAGGTTTCGTCAAATATTGCTCAACAAAAGAGCAAAGAAGGAGAAGATCAATCAATAATAGTAAACAATCCAACAATGCAAATTTCCCTATTATTTCTTTTATCAATTTTGTCATATGTTCTCTTGCCACATCAATTGTATAAGGTTTTCCATCATGCCTTTCGAATGATCTTATGGAATCTTTGATTTCAAGGTTCAATGCTCTATTTATTGATTCTTCACACAATGTTTGGTACATGGATTGCAAAATTTCCATGAACGATCTGGTTTGTAATTCATAGTGACTTTTATGCACATAATTTTTTTTTCCCACGTAACCAAGCACCTCCCCATTGAGCTCGTGGGCAAGGCTAAGATATTCTTTAGGGCTCAAGGCCATCCAACGACAAGGCTTGAAGCCATTACAACAATATACTCAATATGAGCTCAACATATTACTTGTGAGTTGAATTTGAGTAGGGAGGATGTCAATCATTCCTCCCAACCACTCTGAGATAAACCCAATTTATAATTGTGTCCATATTTTATAACAACTTTCAACATCCTTTTCTATAGGCTAACACTTTCTTTGTTATTTCGCTTTTGGCTGCATATTATGTCCATAACTTTGCTATCACATAACAACTTGAAATCTTCATTAAATGATTTCCAAGGAACTCTTTATGGTGCTCATACCTAGTGTTCTTGAGCCTTGCATGGAAAATCTTTAGTAGATATGCCTCTTTGTCCTATTTCTTAGATATCCAATTTTTTCACAAATGTCAAATGCTTCACTGGTTCTTCACTTCCAACATCATTATAGGTGGGAAAATTTCTCCATTCAATAATTGATCTGGTTTGGATCATATATTATTTCTAATCCATTTTGATGCTTTTAGAGTTGAAAAATTGGAGGAATTAGCTCATAGCACCATTTTTATTTTTATCGGCAGGTCCGAGTTTGACGAATTGTGGTTTTAAACCTTCCGGAGGTAGTTTGAGGTATTTCTTGAACTTTTTTGGGGTCTAAAAACTCTCTCTTGTGCTAGACCCCCTAGTACTATTCTACACTTAGATACTTTTATAATGATGCAAGAAAAACCTCAAACAGAGTCCGTATGCAAAAGTTATGTCACCCGAAAGTTGACCTTTCGATTTTGACCACCCTGATTTGAGAGGATGCCAGGTCAGCCCCATTACTCATGGAAAATGGGCTGGCCATGTGATCATGATGAAGAAGACTCTAGAGGTGTCAATATTGTAGCTGTAGTTAAGAGTTGAAGGAGTCAAACTTAACTACTTGTAGGCTATCGTGCTGTGTTATAAGTAGTTCACTAGGAGGAAAAGGGGTTCGATTCTATTCGAGTGCGTTTTGTTCTGTAGATAAGCAAAGTAGCTGAGAGTGGATGGAGAGAGAGCAAATAGAGAGGGTTTGTATTTTGTAGCAGCCCATGGGACACATCTTAGTTCTTTGTACTTGCATCCATTTCCATTGAGAAAAAGAGAGAGCAAAGTAACCTCACCCAGTGTTGCATGATCCTTCCCTCGCCAAGGATCCAAAATCGGAACCATGTTCCTTACAGATCCTTGGGCGATCCTCCGGCGAAATCGCAGATCCAAAAATCAGATTCGCGGTTATGCTGTTTTGAGGTGATTCCTAGAAATTTGGAATCGCATGAGCTCGATCCGTGGTTTTGGATTCCCGATCTGCGGATTTGGAAAATGATCCGCTGCGGATCCGTGGAGGTTTAGGCACGGATCAACGCAAATCACAAATGGATCCAGAGGGAGATGGGCGGTTCCGCAAGTTTTTTTTTTTAATTTTTTCTTTGACTTAAGTTGGGTTGAGGCTTCCTAAACACTCCCAAGTTGCTCCCTTGATGCTCCTTTATCTTTCATTTTCATCCTTTTACTTAAATTTTTAAGTTTTAACATTACCATGAAATGACTCAGGATGTTTGAGAGTGGTTCCAGCCTCATTAGACTTCATATGGAGAAAATAAAATTTCATATCCTATTCAAAATTCAGTAGACTTAACAGTTTTGAGGAATTCAAGATCAATGAGATTGTGGCATTTCATTAGATTATATCATGTATGAGGGTATGTGATTGTTTAGTCAAAAGCACCAAGCCCTATATGTGCTTATGTACCCTAGTGTTGGTGGTGTTAATTGTTAAACTCCTTTGTCATGGTCTTAGCAAGTCTTAGCAAAAAATTACCTTTCAATCAAGTCAAAATCATTTATCAAGCATGTTAAGCTTTTTCCACCATATTTTAAGGCTTGGATTAGGTAGTTTGATCAAAATTGGGCAATGTTGACTAATATCCCTAGACAGTCGTGGTAGAGGCAAAGGCGAGACAAGAGGAGAAGAATTTAGATTCTAGATGGTTGATGCTCAAATAAATAATCATTGATGTACAATGGATGCCATATCTATCTTGATTTATGTACAAATATGCATGTTTTCATATCTTCTGCAACTAATTTGGTATTTTGGATGTGTATATATATATAGTAGACGCTTCCGAGATGCTTCACTTCCTAGATTTTTGGGAAATGAGGCTTCCATGTATCCGCTTCCAAAAAATGTCTTTGCTTCGTTCCCACTCCGTGCAACATTGACCTCACCTTTCAGTTGGGTTTTCTCCCGAAAGGGTTTCCCAGGTCATATCTTGTGTTATTGTGGTTTTGTGAGTGGTTGTTCTATTTGTTCTCTATTTTCTGTATATTTATATTTTGCATGCATACATAGTAAACAGTAACTTAATAATTCCATAAACCTAACGAAAAAATAACCCTCATAGTATAGATTTTGGTGTTCAGTAAATTTCTCTATTAGATCTATGGTGACGAACTGTCTAGTGGAATACCTACGGTAGTTTTACAAATCATATTGGTATCAGAGCAGGTTTTTTTGGGTATATTATGGGGAGTTGCAGGGGATTCACATCAGTTTAAGCAAAAGGTCGTAAAACCCTAGTCATGGTTGACAAATCTATTAATAACCCTTGAAATTCGACAGAGGAGAGGTTCTCAAGGTTGGAAGAGAAAGTTGCATAAATCAACCACAATATGAACCTCCTTATGGCAAGTCTGGGGAACAAAAGTGGAATTGGAGAAGATGGAGGTTCCAATACAAAGGTCAGATTAGAAGGAAAATCTGGGGATCGGGAAGAATTAAAGGAGTCCAGGAAATAACCTGAAAGAGAACAACCTAGTTTGAGTGCTATGAACCATTCATAGTCCCTGTTCAAGGTGGAAGCAAAGGTCAACATCAAGCCATATCAAGGTGAAATTGACACTTTGAAATTAAATCACTGGTTGCAGTAGTTAGAAGTTTATTTTAGCATTCATCACATAGAGGAAGAATAGAAAAATTATTTTTCCTATTTGAAACTAGAGGATCATGCCTTGACTTGGTGGGAAGGCCATACAAAAATCTTGAGGCTAAAGGGGGATCCTCCAGTGAGTAAGTGGGAGGATTTCAAAACTTTCATAAAATTCCAGTTCTACCCTATTGGGTATGTAGAGGACCAGTGAATCCTATGGCATTACTTTAGATAGAGACAAGGGTAGAGTGTACAAGAGTACACCACAGAATTAAGGAAGATGGCAATAATGATGGGTATCTCTCCCAAGAACCCAAACGTACTCATCAAGTATCTTGGAGGTCCACACAACCATTTGCAGAAGCAAGTGATGCTGTTCAAACCTAGAATGGTGAATGAGGCTTGTGTACAGGCACAATACTTGGAAAACATAGGCTGTAAGAAACAGAAAACAAGTGGGTTGAAGCAGAAGGAACATTAGGAAGCTTCCAAAGAAGGGAAGAAGAAATGGAAAGTGGGGGAGGACAAAAAGATAACAACCACAACACACTAGTGCAAAGATCTCAACAACCATTGCAACCACCATAACATTGATGGTCATATAGAGGAGAAGTGTTGGAAACTACATCCAGAACTCAACCCCAAGAACCAGAAGAAGGATGGGAAGAAGAAAAATTTCATGGTCACATATTCGAGTAATTAGGGGGAAAAGTATCACGAACGTGGATGAGAAGATTGTCTACACATAAATGTAGAAGGGGTTGAATCTAAGTAGCCTTCAACAACAAGAAGAGGAGATGACCAAACTCTTCCATATAAAGATTTATGTTTAAATTCGGCCAGACCGTGTTAAAATCGGGTGAGACGATCGACCTGGACCCCTAGCCGGGCCGGCTTAGTACAAAAATTGGTTCGATGGCCTGTCTATTACCAAACCGGCCAAGCCGGTCACCGACTCGGTCGAGTTCGACATAAATCGGCAGAGTCGGTCAAACACGGTCAACGACACGTTTTGGAGGGAATGCGGACCCCAAGCTTAGTTATTTTTTGGTTTTAGGTTTTCCCTTTACCCATCTAACCTCTCCAAAGCCTACGAAAGCTACCCAACCCCCTCACATTTCCTCACAAATATCTCATTGCATTTGTGTGAGAATTTGTGAGGAGTTTGTGAAGAGTTGTGGGTTGGTTTTTGGAGCAGTAGTGAGGAGTCTTGGGTAATCATTGGAGCAGCAGTGAGGAGCTTCTTAGGTAGCCATTGGAGCAACATTGAGAAGTTAGTTTGTTGGAGCAACGTTGAGGAGGCTAGAGCCTAGAGTTTTTTTTTTCACTTCTAAAATCTGCCTTTGCTTGTGTTTTTTTTTTTTTGTTGCAAATCTGGAAATTGAAAAGAGTAATTTTTGTAAAAGAAATGAACATTGAAGAGTTGTTTTTTTTTTTTCTTTTCATTTTCAGATTTGTTTCCTTTCATTTCCAAGTCCAAATATTAGAAAATGGCTCCTAGAATGAAAGATGCTGCTTGGGCATATGTTGAGATGATTGATAATCAAATTCATTGCAAATTTTGTCATAGAAAAATTAAGGACGGTGGAGGGGGCTGAAACAACACTTGGTTGGTATTAGAGCCAAATTGCTCCATGTGCAGCACCAACAGATCAAATTGGGGAGATTAGGAAGGAGTTGATAGAAAAATTTGAGAAGTTTGAGGAAGAAAAAGCTAGGCAAAAAGAAATAGAGGTTGAAATTGGGAGGAAGAGTATAAAACACATGATGTTTGCCAACCCCAATTTTGATTATGAGGGCTCTTCATCTATCCCTTGCACTGATGCATCCAACCCATTTCACTATGTTCCTCCCTCTTTGGAGTCTATTCAAGAAAATGGTAAAGGTAAAATGAAAAAGAAGGGTGATATCAAAAGTTATTTCACACCCTCCTCTCCCTCTGATAGTGCACATGGTCCTCAAGCTAATAGAGGTCAAATGCAACCCACTTTAGATGACCATTGGAAGAAAGAATTGAGAGAAACTGCTTGTGATTACATAGCTAGATGGTATGATGCTGATATCCCCTTCAATGCTTCGTTCACCATATTATGAACCTACGTTTGATGCCATTTTTGCTGCTGGAAAGGGCTTCAAAGGCCCTACTATGTATGAGTTAAGGGGATCTCTTTTGGAAAAAGAGGTTTTGTCAATTGATGAATATTTGAAAGATTTCAAAAGCTCATGGGCAAAAACAAGATGTACCATCGTGTTAGATGGATGGACTGATGAAAGGAATCGTACCATCATAAACTTTCTTATCTTTTGCCCACATGGAACGATGTTTCTAAAATCAGTTGATGCATTTGATAGGGTGAAAGATGCACACTTGTTGTTTCAGCTTTTGGATGAGGTTGTTGAAGAGGTGGGGGTGGCTAATGTTGTTCAAATCATCATAGATAATGCCTCTAACTATGTTCTTGCTGGTAAATGTTAGAGGAAAAACACAAAACCATCTTTTGGACTCCATGTGCTACAATTTGCATAGACCTCATGCTTGAGGATATTGGTAAAATAGATTGGTTCAAGAACAATGTAGAGCATGCCAAAAGCATAACAAAATATATCTACAATCACTCATGGATTTTGAACCTGATGAGGAAACACACAGAGGGTAGGGATATTATTAGGCCTGCCATCACTAGATTTGCAACTCATTTTTTGACATTACAATCTATGCTTTCCCAACATAGAAACTTGCAAAGGGTCTTTTCCAGTGATGAATGGAATCAATATGAATGGTCTCGCAAACAAGATGGCAAAGATGTGAGAAAGAAAGTTAATGAAGAAATATTTTGGAAAAAGGTAGTAGAGATTGTGAAGTTGTTGAGCCACTGGTTAAGGTGTTGTAGTTGGTGGATGGGGAAAGATTGGCTACGGGCTTCATTTATGAGGCTATGGATCAAGCAAAAGAGAAAATAAAGGCAACACACAAGGATATAGTGGCTAAGTATGGGCCCATTTGGGAAATCATTGATCAAAGATGGAACAATCAACTCCATCGCCCTATATATGCAGTTGGGTTTTTTCTGAACCCAAGGTATCATTATAAAGCTTTGGAGGCAGAAGCTTTGACTGGGGAGGTTAGAGATGCACTGATTGACTGCATTGACCGTATGGTCCCTGTTGACCACTACGTGTCAACGACCCATAGCAGTACACTCCCTTTTTTCGCAAAAAGGATAGCACCTGATCGATGTATCCGTGCTGTTTAGCTATCATCATCAACCTGATCATCATGTTATAATGTAAAACCATTTTGCATGTATATGATGTAAATAATCTCAACAAATCCGTGTCATGTATGTAATTGCCTAGGTGAACCTAATTTTCTGGTGACGATCTACATTCTGGGAGGTTTTTTGTCTCACCGATCCATTCTCGGATGGTCGACAGAGTTTTCCTTCAGTTTCACCCGAAAGCCGGAATATATTTTGTCACTAGGATCTTAGGCAAGTCCTAGTGTTCTAGATCGACTCTATGTAAAAGTGATTTGGGAATAATCCTAACTATTTGGTTAGATTATTTTATTACAAATTGCTTGGTTTACTGGACTATATTTGTGTCACAGAAATGGGTTGTCTGTGAGGGTCTTTTACAAATGGGTTTCCCCCCTTGAGATGTAAAAAATATGAAAATCATGATGTAAAGTGTCTTGAGGGCTGGAAAAATAATTTATCCCCTCATAGGATAATTAATTAATTTTTTTGGCAAAAAATGAATTAAAATCCTAAGCCAAATATTTAATTAATTCTAAGTCCTAGGTAAGTTTTAATTCTCCGAAGGCAAAATTCGTCGGTTCTTAAAAATTAAATTTTAAGAGGTCCAGGGGCTAAGGTAAGTTAATTATTTTGATAAATTTTAAGCCTTTGATCTCTGGGGTTAAGTCAGAGTCAAAATATTGAGGAAATTAATTCAAAAATTTAATTTTTGAATTAATTAAAATGCATTTAATTGAAAAATTCGAATTTCCTCAAAAATTTAATATTTTGACAGATGAGATTAAAAGAATTTTTAATCCTCATCAACTGTCGAGATTGCTTTGACGAGGATCACTCGAACTAGTCATTGTAGGATTTATCTTTAAATAGGAAGTCATTCGTTAGTCAATTCATCTGACCTTTGAGTCGTTTGCTAAGCAAAAAACTCGTGTAATTTTTTTTGGATAATAAATGAAGACTTTGGGGTTAAGTTTTGCTGGTGTTACTCTTCATGGAAATACTGTAAAATGTGTCGTTTTCATGCATAATTTTTTTTAGCCATTGATGATAGCTTCTGAAGAGTGATTTGAGTACAGGTATCTTGCTCAGTCGTTGGGGTTTAAGTGATAATTTAAATTTTGAATGTAATAGCAGGTATTTCTATTTATTTCAATTTTATTATCTTTTTTTTTTCGCTCTATTTTAATGGCTGGTTTGAGTTTTGTAGGAAAATCTTGATTTTTAGATCCTCGTGCATTAGGGGAAGTATTCAGTTGGACCAGCTAACTCCCGATCCGTGTTTTCTGAGGAGCCAAACAAAATTAATCCTGAGCTTATCATAAGATTTTTATTGGTGATGCATGAAGGGTTTTGAGCTATAAGCACCTCCTTTAAAATTTTAAAATTTATTTTTTTATGTGCGAAATTGATAAATCTGGTTGTTGAGAGCTTTAGATTATCAAATCTAGGAGCGGAGTTGAACTCACATTCCTCAGATCTGATAGATCTACCATCCTTGTACATAGATCTGTAAATTATTTTTGATTTTCTAACTTTGGTTTTTCTGTGTTTTGGTTTTATCATTATATATATCGTTGGGTGTTTCTTGTTGTCTTGCAGTTACAGATCCGAGGAAGAAATCTGAGTAGAGTCCATATCTAAGCCTTGGAGAGTAAGATCTGGATCTGTGGGGTTCATCAGCATCATTTTGCAGGAATATTATTCAGTGTTTTGCAGTCCAAGGGTTTAATATTTTTTTCAATCTAGAATTTTTTTTTAAGGGTTTCATTGATAAATCTGATGCAAAAGTATAACATTTTAATCAAAGATTTCTGGACATTTTTCTTGGGTCCTTTGGCTACCATTTTCTCTTGTCTGCTGCCTCGGGTTTCTCCTCACTCCTGCGATTTTCCATTTGCTGCCATACTCTTTCTTCTGCGTTTTTCTGCTGCATTGTTACAGCTCCTCAAATCCGTAGCCATTCCACCTCCCATCGCTGCTCCATTCACCCTCGTGCAGCTCTCTTCCGCTCCCTCTGCAGCTCCATCACAGCAAATCCGCTGCCTGTTCGTAACCCTCCATACTCGCCCTCCTCCCCGTCTGTGTATTGCATTCTCCCTTCAATGCCAACCTGCAACAACTCCTTCCTCCGCGCGTTCTGCTTGCAGCCCTCGACCCTTGCCCTCGCTGTCCTCCATTCCTAAGTCTCCCCGCAGTCATCCCCACGTCCTGCACATCCAGCTCCCTCTAAATTTCTCCTTGCCTACGTGCGCATCCAGCTTCACCTTCCAGTTGACTCGCACTTGCTGCCATTCCCCTCGCATTCCTTTGCCTCCTCCTGCAGCATCGTTCCTCTCGTTCTCCTTTGGCAGCGCCGCCAACTCTTCGACCTGCAGGTAAACAAAACATTACATTTTCGTTTTCTTTTACTTTGTTTTAGATTACCTTAGGTTTAGGTTTTGTTTTTTTTTAAACAAATTCGATTTTTGTTTGTTTTATTGTTTAATGTATGCATTAGGGTTAGCTTAATATATATATATATATATATATATATATATATATTTGAAATTCGATTTGGTTTTATTTTTTATTTCCTCATTTGGATTTATTTTAATTGATTTTTTGATTTGGTTTCATTAGATTCAATTTTGTTTTACTTTTAATTTTTAATATTTTGATTTGATTTGATTTCACTTTTTTAATTTTTAATTTATGATTTTGATTTTGAAAATCATAAAAAATTTAAAAAATTTCTAAAATCTAAAAAATCCTAAAAATTAAAAATCTAAAAATTTTAAAAGTTTAAAATTTTTAAAAAAAATCTAAAACATTTAAAAAATCTATTTTTTTTTTTTTTAATTCTGATGACTAAGAAATTAAATTAAAGAGGATTTGTGCTTTCACATTAAAAATTTTAATGTGCCCTATGGCCCATTAAAATTTCAATTTATTAATCATTTTTGATTTACTTTATCATATTAAAAATTTAATTTCTTCATCTACAACATTAAATTAATTTCCTAAGGAACAATTGAATTGATTACATAAATTTCCTTGTGTCATTTTGTGGTAAGATTTCTCTATTGTCAAGTGCGATTAATGTTTTAAAAAATTGTATTGGCAATAGGAGAAAATTAATTCTAGATCTGGGACAATAATGAAAACTATTTTAAATCTAGAATCTCTTACATATTGTAGTTTTGTGCATTTATATTGATCATTCATGATTGTCACTATTCGTCACATATTGGAAAACTGTTTTGGATAACTTGTTTTTACTTAATCTACAGTTAATTGAACATAAAGTCACTGGTCTATAATCATTTCTATCTTGTGGTTGTGTCTTGGTCGTGTTAGTGTTTGATCTATTCATCTGAGTTAATCAAGACTAATTTACATTCGTCAAGTTGTCCATCTTTAAGTCTCCTAGAGCATGTGTATCACAGGCTATTCTCGTTCATTCACCTTAGGGACTACCCCCCTTGACTTGTCTAGAAGAGAGTTTAAGTGGAGTAAGGATTAAAATGACAGCCCTTACTCTGAGCGTTGTCGCGGTGCCTAGACATTCTGTGCGACAACAATCCATAAGGAGAGTGAGCAGTTGGAGATACACCGACAGATCACTTGTTTCAGCAGAGCCACATGTACCTTTGGCAAGAACCTAGCAAGGATTGCAAGGAAGTAGATGAGCCAGGTAAACAAACAATTTCAATTTTCAAATTTGTATTTTGTTAAATTGTTTATAATTTGAAAGTTGGATATAATTTGTTGAGCTAACCCATTACACAACTATGTTTTTTGCAGCACAATGGTGGGACGCATTTGGTAGCCGTTGTCCTCAATTGCAGAAGTTTGCAATCCGTATTTTGATTCAAACTTGTAGTGGTATTGGGTGTGAGCGCAATTGTTTTGTCTTTGAGAGGATTCACATGAAGAAGAAAAACTGTTCGGAAAAAAATGGTTAAATGATCTGGTCTATGTCCAATACAACCTCCGGCTAAGACGCAACCAATTGTTGAACAAAATACTTGATACAGATCCCATTGTGTTGGAAGATATTGATCCAACATTAGATTGGGTAGTGGAGAGTCATCCAACAGAGTTTGATTCTGATGAGGATATTGATCTTGATTTGGATTTACAGATGGAGGCATTAGTTGAACATAATGTTCAGTTGAATGCAGATCCACTAGTACCAGGCCCAACCCCAAGTCCTCCAGTTGCAGGCACTTCCTCTACTCAGCCACAACAGAAGCACATATCTCATCTATCTTAGCGTGCAACTGCTATGCCTGCTAGTGCTACTACTTCTACAGTTGCAGTTGGAGATGGTGACGAGGAGGAGGAGGAGCCATGGGTTTCTTTGTCTGACTTTGATTCAGAGTTTGAGCCAGATGATGTTGGCTTCTCTAGTAGTAGCCAGTAGTACTAGTGACTAGTGACTAGTAATGTTTTACTTTTGTTGTAGGGGGCTAGAGGCCATTTAGAGTCTCCTTGGTTATGTGTTTTTGTTTTGATCTCTATATCTTGTATGTATTGGACAGTGCATTGGGTGCCATTTTGATATAATGGATATATTCATGAGCCTACTTTGATCATATGTTGTCTTCTCTCTATATTCGAATGCTTTGTGTTTGGAACATGAATGAAAATCTTTAAAATTATGTTTTTTATAAAAAAGATATTTAATGTATTTTTTGCAACTCCCGAGTCATTGAAATCAAACCGGCCGAGTCGGAGTCGACCCTCTGCTGGTTCTGAACTTGAGTCGGAGTCGACCCTCTGTCGGTTTTGAACCCGAGTCAAAGTTTTAAAACACTGATAAAGATACAGGTCAAAAAGGTGAAAATATATTTTTTGTTGAACTCAGGATCACAGGCGAATTTCATTGTAGCAGAGTTGGTCAACAAATTGGGATTCAAAGTTCATGATCTTCCAAGCCCACATCCATTGATATGGTTAAATAAGGAAGTGGAAATAAAGCTAACCAAATAGTGCAAAATCAGATTTGCTATCGGTGTTGATTTTATTGATTAAGTAGCACTGGATGTAATTCCACTTGATGTATGTAGAGTGGTGTTTTGATGTCCCTAAATGTACATGTAGGATGTGATCTTCACGCAGGGAGCCAACCAATACCACCTAATCAAGGATGGAAAATCCTTCAGCATCAATGTGCATAAGGGAAAGTCCAAAATTTCACGGGTAAGCGCCAATCAAGCTAAGGAACTGATTAGTTCTAGCAAGAAGTATGTTTTACCATTTTAAAGAGAAAATTAGTCTGTAAAAGAGTCGGTGAGAGCAACGCCATCCTTGGAGGGGTGTACTAAGGAACAAAAACAACAACTGGAAGAGTTGCTACAGGTATAGAGGCGTGTGTTACAAGAGCCTAAATGGCTACCACCCAAGAGGGAAGTGGAGCACGAGATCCAACTATTGCTGAACTTTCCATTTCCAAACAATGGGTTATGTATGCAGTCTGTTGTAGAAGCAAACGAGGTGATGAATGCTAGAACAAGCTATCATTCGACCAAGTAACTCAGCATGCGGGTCAACAATCATAATTGTGCCAAAGAAGGATGGGACTTGGTGGATGTGTATTGATTACATGGCATTAAACAAAATTAAGCTTAAGAATAGGTACCCCCTTCCGAGGATAGATGATTTGTTGGACCAGTTGTAGCAAACAAAATACTTCACCAAGCTTGACTTAAAGTCAAGGTATCACTAGGTTCAAGTATGAGAAGAAGATACGTGGAAGACTGCCTCCAACACCAAACAAGGTTTGTATGAATGGTTAGTTATGCTGCTTGGCCTATGCAATGCACTAGCTACGTTTATGAGATTAATGAATGATATACTGTGCCCTTTTATAGATTCATTTGTTATTGTTTATTTGGATGATATATTGGTATATAATGTTGCTTGGGAGGAGCACATTTCAAATTTGATGCAGGTGCTAGAGACATTGAAGAAGCAACAACTGTTGGAAAATCTAAAAAAAGTGAGTTTGGACAACTTTTGGTGTATTTAGGATATTGTGACTAGTGGAGGAGAGTTGAAGATAGATCCCTACCAAGACGAAGGCCATCATGAAGTGGCCAATGCTTACCAATGTTTCAGAGGTTAGGGTTTTGATTAGGGTAGCTCAGTACCTGAGGAAATTCATAGAATTATTTTCAATAGTAATAACACCACTCCATGCCATAACAGTGAGTGAAAGTGTTTCTAGTGGGGGAAGGGTCAACATAAGGCATTTTGAGGAGTTAAAGAGGAAAATCAATCAAACATTGATTCTTGTATTATTGAACTTGCAATATCCCTTTGAAGTGGAGACAAATGCAAGTGGGTATGCTATGGGAGTGGGGTGTTGATGCAGGGAGGAAGGGCAATATATTACGATTATGAGGAATTTCATGGGGCGATTCTTAACTACCATACCTATGGCAAGGAGCTTTCTGAAGTTGTGAAAAAGTGGAAATACTATCTGATGGGAAAGGAGATAGTAATCTACATGGATCACTAACCACTATAATACTTGTAGGCTTAGAGTAACTGATAACAGATTGGGCATTACAAGTGGATGGGGTTTTTACAACAGTTTCATTTAATGATTAGGTACAAGAAGGGCAACACAAAAAAGTTGGCCAACATACTTTCAAGGCCACCCACATCAAAGGTCACGATTTTGGGGACTTTGATGCACATGGAACCTTTCACCCATGATGCATATAGAGAAGCATATATAGAGGATGAGGACTTCAAGGAGGTGTTTCAACAGTTACAAAGTCACAGTCATGTGCATGATGATGACAACATAGTTGACTATTATCTCCAAAGGTTACTATTCAGGGTGGATAAGTTATGTGTTCCTAAAGGTGCACGACTATAGCTAATTAGAGAGGTTCACACTCCAAGGTTGTAGGGCATTTTGGTGTAGGGAAGACATTAACCAACTTGCAGAGGGATGTGTATTGACCCAGGATGCAAGATGTAGCTAGGTTCATAAGAGGATGTATGCTTTACTATACCAACAACCTAGTAATAAGAAACATGTTCTATACCATCCTTACTTGTACCCACTCGTCCTTGGGAAAGCATTTCCATGGACTTTGTGGGAAGTTTACCAACAACCAGGACGGTACATGACTACTTGTTTGTGGTAGTTGACAGGTTCCATAATAATGTGCATTCTTATGTCTTGTAAAAAGACCATTGACGGGCAAGAAGCAACATACGTGTTCTTTGAACAAGTCTGGGTGCACTTTGGAATCCCAAGGAGCATCATTTCATACAGGGATGCAAGATTTCTCAGTGCATTTGGACTACATTGTGGGAGAAGATGGATACAAAGTTGAAGAGCTCTACAACATTCCATCCACAAACGAATGGGTAAATAGAAGTAGTCAATAGGACCTTGGTACAACTTTTGAGGTGTTACAATTAGGAGTATTCGAAGACTTGCTATGAAAATTTTGCATATATGCAACACTCTTATAACAAAGCATTCCACACTTCTACTAGTAAGTCCCCATTTGAAACTTGTTTTGGATGTTTGCTACTTTCACCTTTGGATATTGCATATAGGCAACAAGGAGTGAGGGAGGATTTTACAGGGGATGCCTTAAGGGCAAAAAAATTTGTTGAGAAGATCAAATAGATCCATCTATAGGTATAGGAGACACTGCACAAAAAATACAAGGCCAAGCATCATCAACACAACAGAGAAGTCGTTCAAAGTGGGATACAAACTATGGTTACAGTTGAACAAGGATAGGCTACAGGGTCCTAGTAAGACAATCAAGGCTTTGTGATATGGTCCTTTTGAGATACTGGAAAAAGTGGGAGATAATTCCTATAGACTAGGTGTACCCCCATACATGTGCTTTTACTTAGTGGTTGTTGATTTGGGGTAGCAACGAATGTGCTCTAGGCATGAAAATTGGTGGAGAGGCTAAAGCGCATGAGATCTCCAAGACCCAGAAATGGTTTGGACAGATTGTACCCGGTTTGGGAGATATTAAAATAATTAATATTTTTAATGCAGTTCCTAAGTCTAAACTTAGGAAAAATAAAATATTAATGGGTATTAATATAAAACTGGGTTAGAAGGTTCCAAAAGTCATTGATCAAGCCAAATCTAATATTAGTCGTTGATTAGAGATTTAATTTTGGCTGTTGAAGGACCAAGGAGAAAAGTATAAGAGGAGGCTTGAGGGTCAGTTGGAAGATATACCAGAGTGATCAGTCATTCGATTTGCTAGAGTGGGGTTGCTAAGCAAAGTTGAATCAGTGATCAGCAGCGAGGGGCAGTGAGTACTGGACAGAGAGGCAGAGACAGTGCCAAGAGACCAGCGCAGAAGCAGAGAGCGAGAGCAGCAGCCAGAGCAGGCCACGCAGAGCCCAGCAGAGACAGCGCAGAGGCCTGAGGGACTGCATCATCCATGCAGAGAGCAGCTTGAGTGATGCAGAGGGTCCCAGAAGCTGGGCAGGGCCATAGAGGCTGTGTAGTGCCTCAGAGGGCTGACACAGAGCAGTAGGAAGCTGACACAGAGGCAAGAAGGGCCAGCGCATAGCTTCAAAGTCACTGGAGAGGGTTTCATGGGACAGGTTTTCTGAATACCTGTTTCCGAATAGAGAGGTATTGCTGCCGTGTATTTTTTCTCTGTCGGGTGAGACGGTTGGGTACCTAGTTGTGCTCAAGGAAGTACTGCATAATAATAAACCCTCAGAATAGCTGCACTGGTTTTCCCGCATTGGGTTTTTCCGGGGACATTTGTCCAAAAATAACGGTGTCACTTGTGTGTTTGTTTTCTTTCAGCTGATGATCTGTAGATGTTGAGACTGTATTGTGTTTATTTCGTTATTTATATGTTTTAAATAAATTGTTTAGAATTTACAAGTAGAAGAAATAAACCAGCAAAATACAGATTAATTTTCTAATGGATAGACTTAGAAAATTCAACATGGTATCAGAGGGTGGTTGCAAATCATAGGAAAGTTGAAGGCATCAGCTAAGCAAAGTATTTTTAGCAGAATCAGCTGTCCTGAGTGACAGAAAGCTGATCCTTGCAAAAGCGACAGAGGAAGGGTTGACGCAGAGGGATTGCGTCATCAGTCCAGGCTAGAGAGAGGCCAGCACAAAGGCTGAGGAGGGTAAAGAGAGGCTCACGCAAAGCCACACAGAGACTAGGAGGGTTGACGTAGTGGCTGAGGGAGTTGTTTTTACTAGTGCCGGGATTGCGCAGAGCCTAGAGGCTCATTCCTTCAGTTGCTGGGGCATAGGAAGCTATGGGCAGTTTGCGGGAGCGAAGTTGGTGGGGTACTGTGGTCAGAAAAATACCTAATAGGGCAAAACCAAGGTAGAGGAGTTGCTGCTGAGGCAGATTTCTAGCCAAGGAATTCGGATCAGTGTTGCAGGTGCATAGACGATCAGAGAGGGGCAACTTAACAATTGGCAGAAGGATTTCTAGGAGGGAAATCGGGACTCAGAGGGAGTCCAGCAGAGAACTTCTAGGTGGGAAGTAGAGAATCAGCAGGAGTTGAAAGGAGAACTTCCAGAGGGAAGTAGAGAGACTCGGAGGAGTCGACAGAAGAATAGTGAGATGGCCGTGAATGGACTGAGAGATCAAGACAAGCTGGATAGGGCATCCAACTTTGTAGTCTGGAAGGCCAAGATCTTGTCCATTCTAGATAGATATCGCATCAAGGGCTTCGCCTTGAGAGTAATGGCTATCCCAGTTGACCCGATAGCTAATGAGAAGTACGAGGAGGCAATGGCCAAGGGGCATCAATCCTTGATGGGGTCAAGGATCATGTGGTCCAACATAATGCTGAGAAGGAAACGACAAAGGAGATGTGGGACACCTTGAATACATTGTACCAGTATACTTCCGTGCAAAGGAAGATGTTACTTGAGAATCAGCTAAGGTCATACCAGATGCAGAAGGGGGAGTAGATAGATCACTTCCTCGGTTGGTTGAAGGAGATTCGGGACCAGCTGACTTCCATAGGAGCCACACCGGATGAAGAGTTGATAGTAAGGACTGCACTTAACGCAGTCTTCGAGGAGTGGGAGACATTTGTCCAGGGGATAATGGGCAGGGCGGAGCTTCCAGATTGGGAAGAATTGTGGGCGGCTCTTCGTCAAGAGGAGATTAGTCGATTCAGCAAGGTGGGAAGTAGCAACAAAGGGGTTAGGATCAAGAAGGAAGAGGAAGAGGATGCGGCTCTGGCATCTGCGGGAAAGCAAGAGAAGATGAAGAAGAAGGACCTCTCCAAGGTTAAGTGCTTCCACTGTGGGGAACTGGGTCATTATGCGAACTAGTTTCCGAGGAAGAAGAACAAGGGAGAGGCGTCTGACTCTAAGGCAGCACCAACAAAGGTAGAGAAAGAAGTTGAGGAGGATGACGATTGTGCCATGAATGCTCATGTACCTCTAGAGAAGAGGTGGGGAGACATCGAGCTGTAGTCAGGAGGACTACAAGTGATGAGGGCAGGATCCTTGAGGTACCCAACCTCTTGGATTATACCTTGCTACGGGAGCCCTGAAGAGGAGTAGCAGGATTGGCGGATGTCGGTAGAGACGGATGCGGATGAAGTGGCAGAGAGTGCTACAATGCAGGAATCCCCGGGCAGCGCAAGGCTAGCATGCTGCAACAGTGCGAGAGGCACGAGAGTGTTGCAACGGTGCAGGATGGCACAAAGAGGTTTGCAACGATGCGAGATGTAGGGAGTTGTTGCAGCAACGCAGAGGTCAATAGAGGGAGCACTTGTTAGCGGCAGAGGGAGCTTCAACATCGAGAGTGTTTCTAGTCTGACATGGATGTCAGAAGTTGGGTGGATCAGTTACTTCTCAGTGACTGAGTTGCAGTGCAGTAGCACGATGTAGCATGATGAGAGGGGGTTGTAGTGCAGATGCAGTGTTGGGAGAAAGGACCAGCAGCAGCACAGATGCAAAGGGAGCTGCTGTAAGGATGCAGTAGTGGTAGTGGCAGGCCATGGGCAGCAGTGCAGGATGCAATAGTGCAGAGGATGTTGGGTGGGGAGGTCTAGCATCAGCACAGTTACAGTGCCCTCTAATCAGAGTGATGCTCAGTGAGGAGTATTACTAGAGCACAATCCTCGCTAAGAGGGAGTGTTGATTTGGGGTAGCATCAGATGTGCTCTAACCATGAAAATTGGTGGAGAGGCTAAAGCACATGAGATCTCTAAGACCCAGAAATGGTTTGGACAGATTGTACTTGGTTTCGAAGATATTAAAATAATTAATATTTTTAATGGAGTTCCTAAGTCTAAACTTAGGAAAAATAAAATATTAATGGGTATTAATATAAAACTATGTTAGAAGGTTCCAAAAGTCATGGATCAAGCCAAATCTAATCTTTAGCCGTTGATTAGAGATTTAATTTCGACCGTTGAAGGACCAATGAAAAAAGTATAAGAGGAGGCTTGAGGGTGACTTGGAAGATACACTAGAGTGATCAGTGATTCGATTTGCTAGAGCGGGGTTGCTAAGCAAAGTTGAATCAGTGATCAATAGTGAGGGGCAGTGAGTATTGGATGGAGAGGCAAAGACAATGCCAAGAGACCAACACAGAAGCAGAGAATGAGAGCAACAACTAGAGCAAGCCACGTAGAGCCTAGTAGAGACAGCGCAGAGGCCTCAGGGACTGCGTCATCCACGCAAAGAGCAGATGGAGTGACGCAAAGGGTCCCAGAGGTTGCGCAGTGCCTCAGAGGGCTGGCGCAGAGAGGTTTGAGGCTGACGTAGAGTAGAAGGAGGCTGATGCAGAGGCCATAAGGGTCAGTGCAGAGCTTCAGAATTGCTGGAGAGGGTTTCGTGGGACAAGTTTTTTGAATACCTGTTGCGAATAGAGAGGTATTGCTGCCATGTATTTTTTCTCTGTTGGGTGAGCAGGTTAGGTACCTAGTTGTACTCAAGGAAATATTGCATAATAATAAACCCTCAGAATAGCTGCACCGGTTTTCCCGCATTGGGTTTTTCCGGGGACATTTGTCCAAAAATAACGGTGTCACTTGTGTGTTTGTTTTCTTTCAGCTGATGATCTGTAGATGTTGAGACTGTATTATGTTTATTTCGTTATTTATATGTTCTAAATAACTTGTTTAGAATTTACAAGTAGAAGAAATAAACCAACAGAATACAAATTAATTTTCTAAGGGATAGACTTAGAAAATTCAACAGTGGTGAATGTAGAAAATTTGAAACTCTATGAACCTTCCATGCTGGTTCAAGAAGAGGAATATGTCCTACGTTTTACAGATGCTCAGGCAGAGTTGACAGAGGATACAATTTTGTAGAAGAGGTCCAAAACTGCAAGACAAGGGCAACATGACCTTTGGCAAATTGGGTTGTGTTGACCACACTTTGTCAACAGTCCAAGAAGCAAAGTACAAAGTAGTGGACAAATTTTTTCAAAGATCATTGTCATCATTCAACATCAGTGTTATCATTGTAAACCTAATTTTGTAAATTTTGAAACGAAACGCGAATCAATCATAAAGCATATATGATACATTCTAATTTATTACATTATGATAAAATTGTCAAGTCAATGCATAGACTATAAGTATCTAAATTTATATCACATTTACTCATGAATAATCACATAATGAAAATAGAAATATCCAAAATCAGCACGAGAAATTTCTAATTGTCTCGTGTTGATTGGGAGTCTCCTCCTACATAGTCGAATGACCTTAGTGCTCTTGATTAAATACAAGTTGTACCCTACATTCTCTTGATTATTGGGAGTCTCCCCTGCATAGAGGGCTTTGTTCTCTCGATTAAATACAAGTTCCATACCCTAGTACATGATAAAATCCAATGGAAACATTGAGTAAGTCTGCTGGATTTTGAGTAAGATC
This sequence comes from Pinus tabuliformis, assembly GCA_031772625.1. NCBI lineage: Eukaryota > Viridiplantae > Streptophyta > Pinopsida > Pinales > Pinaceae > Pinus > Pinus tabuliformis. Next base: position 1,015,292,988 of record CM062816.1, on the reverse strand, counting down.
TAAAATTCTACTTTCTCCATATGAAATCCAATGACGGCGAAACCACTCTCAAACATCCTGAGTCATTTCATGGTCACTTTTACTTTAAGAATTTAACATTACCATGAACTGCATATCAACACTAGGGCAAACAAATGTAAGAGATCTACATTAGTCAAATGAAACGTGGCCCGTACGGCCTGGAAACGCGTTTCCGGCCGTACGGCCACGTTTCAAACGTGGCCGTACGTGTACGGTACGTTTCGTTTCGTTTCTGGAGTAGGGCACGTTTCCTGCAACTTAGTTGTAAACCCAATTTCTGCAAAAAATACTGTAAATGGTTCTAGTATGACTATTAAGCCATGTAATAACACCTAGGTAAGCTTATGATTCTTCTCAAATGGTTTAATCCTAGGGAGTTTTTAAACCTTCCCGAATAATGTGTGTTTCTAAACACGGATAATCAACAAAGTTTTTCTCCTGGCTATAACCCCAAAGCTAGGGTGAAATTCTTTAACGAGGTCTTAGGTGAGTCCTAGTGTTTATCGAGTCTATGTATTTTTCATACTAGATCATATTGTGTCGCAGAATTGGGTAATGTCTTGAGGGTCTATGCTTGAGTGTGTATTTCCCCTTGTTAAACACATATGTGGCGGCAACAGAATATTAAAGATAAGCATGAGAGTATATCTATTATTAACAAATGATATACTTTTATAGTACATTCATATGACCTTTGGTTTCATATTCGAAGGTCTCTTGGACTTCCTTAGACTATTCAGCTTCCACACCAACCCTTAGAGGATTAGGTGTCCAACATTCTCCCCCCTTAATCCGAAGGGTTATGTATGAGTCCAAGAAGAGAGCCGTAATACAAAATGTGCAAAAATGCATGGCAACACTAGGTTTAATGTGCTCTCTGAAATGTTGGTATAAGGGAGGTGGTTTAAGGATGACCACCAACACTGGAATGCATAGTGCAGTTCCTAGAACTCTTCCAAGTCTGGCATGAAGCTCAGGTCTTCTGCTAGAGGAAGTGCTCCTGATGTTTTGAAGAGGGAAACTTTCAACCATGAAAGGGAGGTCTCACCTCGCATAGAAAGGGAGAACCTCAACCTGAAAAGGGAGGTCTCAACCTGTAATGGTTTAAGGATGACCAACAACTCTGGAATGCTTAGTGCAATTCCTAGAACTCTTCCAAAATTGGCAAGAAGCTGAAGTCTTCTGCTAGAGGAAGTGTCTCCAATTCTTTGAAGAGGCATCATCGACTGAAGGCATGCTTAGGGGCATATTTGTCTCTGGCTACAACTCTGAATCTGGTATGGCAGGTTGTGGCTCAGGCTCGCTTGATGTGGCTTTGAAGCTTGTAGATGACCATCACTTCCCCCCTGTCAGATACAAGGTGAGATGATGGAGAAAACTCAACTGCAAGACTGTTCAATACTCTAGAACAAGTTCGGACATATGACTGAAATATCTTCTTGGCTGTTGATGCCCATTGCCAAGAAGTGATCCATCCAAGATGAATCTTTGTTCTTGCAGGAGGTTTGTTTTTGAAGCATCTGTTTGAAGAATGACTGGTTTTATGACAGTGCTTACATGGATGAAGATCAAAACAATGATCTTTCATATGGCCAACTCAGTCACAGTGTTGGCATTTCACAATTTGTTGTTGTTGTTGTGGAAGAGGAGCAGAATCTGAAACAGCTGAAGGTGAACTGTCATGAAGGAATCCAACACTCTGAAACTGGATGGGCTTTGAGTAATCTGGAATATGAAAGGACATGTCCTTGTCATATCCAAGACCAGTTCTGTGCTTGTTGTGGACAAGCTCTTCCCAAGGTCTGTGACTAGCTTGGGAAGTGCAGACTGAACTTCTGCATCTGCATGTACAACTGCTGCTTCATTGGGTACTAAATCTAAATGAACTGCAACATTATTGACTTGCTGTTGATGGGTTGTTGTTTCAATGTTCTGAACAAAAACAGGTTCAGAATGATGTCTATTCTATTGTAACTCCTCTTGCTATAGCTTTGTCTCAAGCTACAAAAACTCAATATTCTCTTGTGCATTTTGCAGACACATTTTAATATTGGAAAGAGAGGTTTTGTTGATCTTAACCATCTCATCAACAGTGGAATGTATCAGAGTATTTAACAACTCTAATGCATTATCAAGTTTGGTCATTTTCTTCATTATCAAACTTACACTTTAAAGAAACCGATCACAACTATTAGCCAATGAGGAAGAAGCAACAATCACTCACAATTCAATGTTATTGCAATATCCTCTGTTCTAGAAAGTCGCATAATAGTTCTTACTGCTTTTGTGCTCTTACATCGATAACCTACCTCTACCTTTGTTCAACTGGATGGAAGTTGACTTTGTAATATCCTTCTTAGCCAAGGATAGAATCAACCAGAACAATTTGCTGCCCTCATTCGAGATATTCCTCCTGTACTGAACTGGAATAACACCAAAGAACAAGTGGACTCTTTCTTCAGGAGGTTGTACTCGAAAACTTATGAAGGATCTGTGATTGTCACTGACATAGCAGAGGTATTTGAAATTTCAGACAATCTTATCCTTCTCATTGATGTTCTTGCTAACAGTTTTCAGAGAGGCCAGAAATTATTTTCCTACTGTGTTGTGTATGGTTGAATGAAATATACTTTTGTACATTAGTGAAGGGGTCCACAAAATGTTCGGTTGAGTCTGGCTATTCAGAGATCCACAAATAGTGACGGAAAGTGGCATCTTTAGGAGTATTTCGTTCTAATGGACAGATCATTGCTGCTGCGGAATAGCGGAGATAACCGGGCCGTATCTTTGCACATTATCGTAGAGCTCAAACAATGGAACAACGAGTAGGTTCAGAATGCAACCAATGTGGCGGTGAAATGTGGTTGTATGCAACTACGCAGGGTAGATAGTTGAAAGAAGAAATTCATTTGACTTGTATGACCAGAATTCAAATAAAATTTAATCCTCTTTGATAACATATCGGGTCACAACAGGTCCGTTAACCCACACACATGTTTATGCGCGATTATCGTCCGATCAATCAACCAACGAACAGTCTTGATGGCCGGAACTCAACGAGGTTTTAATCCCATTGTATAAAACCTTATCGCGTCCATTTCTAACATTAACCTGTGCACACTTTCGGAAGCGATATGCGTCCGATCACCCATTCAACGAATGGTCCGATCACTCTAAACCTTAAACTCTTTTTAATAACCACATCATGTCCATTTAAAATGTTAACTTGCTTGCATGTTCTGATGCGATATGCGTCGATCTCCTCTTATCGGACGATCACCGCTTCCCCGCAATTTCCGTCAATTTTAGCAGTCTGCCAAATTTCTTTCTCATCCGCCACTTTTACCTTGACTCTCGCACTCTGCGGCCACAATACTCCTCTAGGTAGGTGATATTGATGGGGCAAAGGCTGTCTTTGATGCTGCTGTAGAGTGGTGGAGCAAAACGCTATTGGGACTCAAATGCGTGGGCGTGAAGATATGTGGATTCAAACTCAATAGTTGTAAAACATTTTGTCATTACTATCTGCCATGATTATAATACCCATATCCAAAATGACACTCGGATGCTTTCCACAACAGAGAATGCTTTCAGCTGGAGACAAATCACCATACAATGTAACTTTTGACAATGATGCAGCCTAAGCCGCACATACCCACAGTATGCATATAAAATGCATGTCATATACATGTCCCAGGAATTTTAAAATTCCATACTTAGTAAAACCTTCACAAGTCAAGGTTTAATGCTCCTTCAATAAACTCTATGCGGAAACATTTGATTTAACTATCCAAAGTCTGGACCTTTATAAACCTTTGAGCAGAACCTTATAAATCCTTCATAATCTTTGGTTAATTCTTATTACCCGCACATATTAACCATACCATGGATTTTAAACTTTGGTTAAAACTCAACTTAAACCGTAATACATTAATCCTGCTTATTTCCCATATAATAGAAATATTTTATAAACAAACCTTTGCACATATATCGATGCTCTCCTTAGCACATTAAATCTTCGCCGTCGATCTCATTCCTCAATCCGACGGTTATCGTGCAATAACTCGCGCCAACTAGCTTGAGCCAATCTCCACCGTTTATTTCTCCTACCTCAATCCAACGGTGATTACTTAATCTTGCATGAAATCTTGCATGATGCATAACAAGTCAAGAGCACGCGAGAAAAGTGGTTTTCTCTTTCCATCGTGTGCTATGTGTCAACCTCTCAGGTTAATCGCGTGAAATTGTAGAATACCATTTACAGCTTTTAGGGTGCGCGAGATACTGCTTACCGCCTACGAAGATCGCTCCATTATTCTGCACGTTTTCCACCCTTCTGTTGACACGTGCCTTGATGTGATCCGTCCATTTCTTAACTTAATCTCATGCGATAAGATCTCTGTTGCTCATCTTCCGTTAACCCTGTCCATTGATTCGATTGATCCAACGGTTACTGTGTACTGTTGCGTGATTTGCTGGACCTCGAGTTGGAAGGATTTCCAGCCTCTAGCAAAGTATCAATTTCGCCTGTTCAACTTCCTGGCTTGCTTAGGGGTTTCGGTCTTGGCTTCGAGCTTCTTGGGAGGTCACCTGTGGACGAGAAAGTCGCAGTCCATAGATCCTCTAATGTCGCATCAGGGGCAATGTTCATATAACTAGAAGGTGTATATACTAATATGATTCAAGGCAACCACAGTCACTGTGTACATGCAAACACAATTTCACTGACAAGGAGGTATTATGGTGGGGAGTCAGGAGTATTAACTGTGTAGAAGGAGAGGTGTTAACCAAGAAACGATCATGGTAATGCAGTGTTATGAACACAATAATACCGCATGACAATCACTCCATGTCAAGCAACACAATGTTCATCCAAAACGCAATCAACACATTACCATTCAACGCAGAATACCATGCAATGCAGAATATTTATCAGATATTTATGGCTGCAATACATACTTACTTCACTCATGGCACTCACTATGGTCATCTCAATCTTCCACGCAACACAGACTTTAAAGGTCGTTTGATTTTCTATCAAACGCAGAGCGTTCAGGTGCAGAGTCCAGGCGGGTGCGTTTTTGTTATTTGAGGCAGTGGATAGAGAACCCAACACAAATCTAGCTGAGAGAGGTCAATTGGACAGTGTGAAGCATGAAATAGGCATGCACACAATAATAGCAGTTCTATCCGCAGGAATGCAGAACTGACATGCACAGAGAGGCCACAACACAAGTGGCTCAAATTGGAGCAGGGCAGGAGTACGCCCGCTCTGATACCATGTTAAACACATACATGGCGACAACAGAATATTAAAGATAAGCATGAGAGTATATCTATTATTAACAAATGATATACATTTATAGTACATTCATATGACCTTTGGTTTCGTATTCCAAGGTCTCTTGGACTTCCTTAGACTATTCAACTTCCACACCAACCCTTAGAGGATTAGGTGTCCAACACCCCTTATAAGGGTTAATATTGTAATAATTTGATGTAAAAAATATTTTAGTGCATGATTCCTCATAGTTAGACACCATGGCTAAAATATTTTGAGGGTGGAAAAATAATTAATCCCCTCTAGAGTCAATTAATTTTTTTGTTGTTGGTAAAATTAAATAAAAATCCTAAGCTAGAAAATTAATTAAAGATGTAAAAATTAAATAAAATAACCTACAAGTGGAAATTCAGCAAAAAATTTGTGGGTCAAGGAAAAGTCAAATTTTGGAGCCCACCCATCAAAGGAAAATCATTATTTAAGAAGAATCGACCCCTGGGACCATGGAGGTACTCATTGAAATTTTTTGGATGATGTAATCTGTAACGCATGTAATGAGCCTTGCTCAACTGGAATTGTATTTCTCATAAAAGAAAGAGTTTGGGGTTTCAATTCATGGTGTTCTTCTATTCGCTGATTTGTGGTATGTGCTAGTAATTTTTTATGCTCTATATTATATGTGCTTTATAAATTGTTATTTCATTTGCTGCAAGACGAAACATCTATTGGTATAGGTATCCTGCCTTAGGTGTTGGGTTTAGTTCTATACCCATAGATCTAAATCTCTCATGATCTAACAATTTATCTTTTAAGTTTGAATAAAGATCTAGATTCTACAAGTACGTTAGCTCTTTGTCTCCAATTTCACAGACTATGGAGAAAAATCGACCGTGTTTGGATTCTGAGCTTTCATTTTGCAGGGTACTTTGCAAGAGGGTTTTGGCCGGTGATATATTTGCATACATTATTTATTTTAAAATCCCTAAAAATTCTAATCTTTTTCTCTTGTGCTATAAAGATTTAATTTGCTAATGAGAGCAATAGTTTTATTTTGTAAATATTGTAGATATTTGTAAAATATTTTGAATCTAACTCTTTTATTTTAATATAACCCATTTTTTAATTTTTTTTTATGGCATTTAGGGTTTGGGGTTTTAAATTTGGAATTTTTGTATATATTGGGTATTTGGGCTTTCCATTTTTTCATTTGTGTAGGTGATAGCTCAAGGGTTTGAAGAAACAATTAATTTTTGGGCTATTCATTCAAGAGTAGAAGATTGATCTGGGACCTAGAGGGTAAGATCTAGCCCTTTCCAGCTCCCAGCAACTCAACGTCCAGCTGAAGAAGGAAGCCGCTACCCCTTTTGGGCCTTTTGCATTGATTTGTGGAGGTAAAATTGGTGTTTTCAGGGGGCTGAAGTCATTTTTTTGGGTGCCGTGAGGGTTTCTAACCTCTTGGAGGCTAGCCACAACCCTTGTGGGCCCCTTCTACCCTAGCGGAAACCTCTAAGGCCTGGTCGCAAGCCTTTTTGGCCTATTTTGGGTAGGATGCAACCCTTATAGGGCTTGCCTTGCTAGGCTGCAACCCTTCTAGGGCTTCCTCCTCCCTGCTACAGGCCTTTTCTGGGTAGAGACAACCCTTAGTGGGCTTGAAACCCTAGGCCACTGGCTTCTTTGGGCCTTCATCCCTTCATTTCAGTGATTTTTGGGCTATTTTTTGAGTTTGGCACTAATATTATTGGTTACAGACCTAGGGTAAGTTTTGCAATTGTTTGTAATTGATTTCCATTATTTTGAGCCATAAATCTTGGGTTTTCCTTGCTAACTATTTGTTTTACAGACTTGCTAGCCTTTTTGACAAGGGTTTCAAGGCCTAAAGTAGCTCAACAATCCGTCAAAGCCCTAACCATTATCACAAGGGGGCTGATCTATCCTATTTCAAGCTAACAAATTGTGTAACAGGTGTTTGAAGAAGTTCTAGCCCATTGGAAAGTCAACTAGTCATCAAGTAAGGCCATAAGACCTAATGGTTTGCTCTCTAACCTTGTCTCTTCCTCACTCTTTCATGAATCATGTTAAATTATGGTATGTTCTATGCTGAGAGCAGTTTACTTATTTTTCTTCTTATTACCCACAGATTAGCAATCACATATACATAAAGTAAAGTGCAGATATAACATTAAATGATCGACAGAAAACAAGCCAAGACAAGAGACACACGATGTCGCGGCTAGCTAGGGACAAACCCCAATGTGGGGAAACCCTTTGATCAAATCTTCTTTTATCTTCAATAGTTCAGTAGAGAGAAATAGTACAAAATCAGAATTCTGTAATTTTATATCAGCAGCAGCAAACCCTAGATCAGCAAAGTCAAACTTGGTCAAATGAGTGGAAATTGACCTCCAATATGTTTGGTCAATTTCTGGTCAGCTAACCCTCGAACAGCCTGAAGAAACAGCGCTTGAACAACCCTGAAAATGCAGTCAAACTGTAGTTGATTGAAGTCAACTTGCTGCCCCAAACTAGGGCAGTCAACACCAGTCAAACTAGAGGTCAAATTGCCACGATTTTCGTGCCAAAATCTGCGGCTTGCCTAGGAGAGGCAGCCACACCAAATCCACACTCCTAGATGGTCAACGCTGGTCAAAGAGATGACCTGCAGCGCCTGCGTCTGCCTTGCCCTACTGCGTCTTCTTTTCTAGCCACACATGTGAGAGAGAGAGAGGCTCCTTTGATGCGTAGGAGAGAGAGAAGATGAGTGATTGAATGAGTTCCAAATGACTCAACCTCTCTTCTATTTATATGAAATGCTGGGCATGTGTGCCACACACTTCGCTGCTGGCCGACCTTGACAATTTGTCAAGTAATTAGAAATAAATTCATATCTCCATAAATACTTGTCGGAATCAGATGATCTTTAGATCAATCCTACACCTCTCGATGAGAGGAATCTAGGAAAAATATCAGCAGCCATAAATAAGGTGACCCACATGGAGTTTGGCCCTAGTTGCCAATTTTAACGCTCCCTCTCAACTAGGGAGAACTCCATGTGCAATCCATCTGACCGTCGCTACTATACTTCCATCAAATGCACTGCCCTGCACAGCTTGACCCCTACTCTGTTCTGCTCTGCTCGAACTATGAAGAAGAAGAAATGATCGAGGATGTATCATACCATCCTCCATTGACCCGAAGTCAGTCTCAGAGTGTGTACCACTCTCACTGATCCCAGATCAATGGAGGTCATCCTAGCATAGGGAGTACGATAGATACAACGATGCGTCCATCGATAGTACTACTATGGCCCCTAACCTCATTTCCTTGCTCATTGATCAGATGAGAGGTACTTCCTATGAGTCCCAGACTGCATGGGTAGGATGCCTCGACAGGAGAACTAATCATCTTGTCCACAGGAGAACGAATCATCCTGGCCCATAGGAGAACTAATCATCATGTTCCATAGTGGCCACAGAGAACGAATCATCCTGGCCCACAGGAGAACTAATCATCCTGTTCCACAGTCGCCACGGAGAATGAATCATCCTGGGCCATAGGAGAACTAATCATCCTGTTTCACAGTCGCCATGGAGAACTAATCATCTTGTCCCACAGGAGAACTAATCATCCTGTTCCACAGTCGCCACGGGGTGTCACAGAGGAAGGTTGAATCTTTTACCCTGTACATAGTGCACCACCAGTGGATAATGAGTCGCCCTGTGGTCACATGTCGCTCCAAGAAGTACCCTGCACCCCTCTGGAGCTCCCAGAGCTCAATACATCATACTCGACCCTCATAAGAGGGTCTCTGAACGACACCAAGTCGTTCTCGGAAAGTCAAGAATTTGACCTCTCCTAGGGGCTTTGTCAAAATGTCGGCGCCCTGTTCATCTGTACCGATATGTTGGAGCCTTATTGCTCCTCGCTGCAAAATGTCGGCACCCTGTTCATCTGTACCTGATATCGATATGCTTGGAGCAATCATGAAATACAGGATTCTCTGATAAACGAATCTCGCTTTGGTTGTCACACAGGATCACGGTGGTATCCAATGTAAATCCAAACAGCGCACTGAAGAGATTTTGCAACCAGACTGCTTCACAGGAAGCCATACTAGCAGCAATGTACTCTACCTTGGCGGTGCTCAAAGCCACCGACTTCTGCTTCCTGCTCATCCAGGATATCGAGGCAGATCCCAAAGAGAAACAACACCTTGAAGTGCTCTTTCAGTCCACCACATTGCCTGCCCAGTTAGCATCGGTATATCCAAGTAGTCTCACATCTCCGACAATGTATCTCAACCCATGAGTGATCGTGCCACAAAGATATCTCAACAGATTCTTGGCACCAATCCAATGAGGCTCAACCAAATATGAGATCACCATGCTAACTGCAAAACATATGTCCGGATGGAAGTTCACCAAGAACATCAACGCGAATGAGTTTATGAAACTCAGAGGCATTTCCCAATTCTGGTTCGACATCACTAATATATAACTTCTTAAAGTTAAGATCCTCGAGGTAGTCACAGGCTTGCAGTTTATCATTCCACATCCGGAATCCAACTCCCTCCTACTTCTGCAAATGAGAGGGTGTGCACTTGTCAGAAATAGGTCGTCCTCATAAGGTGCTGGTATGAGAGGTCTATCATCCACAACCTTCAAACAATGGTTTGGATTGGCTTCACTCTTAGTGAATCTCAGCTTCATTTGAAAGCTATCAATCCTCTCATACTACGCCCGAGGAGTTTTGCTTCAAGCCATACAGGGCTTTCTTCCACCTGCATACTTGAGATTCCTGATCATCAATCTCAAACCCCTCGGGTTGTTCCAAACCTGTGGACCTGCTACATGAGGGGAATGGTCCCCTTGTAAGATTTTCCTTCAGTACATCTCAGACATGTACTTTCATGCTCTTTTTGAATTTAGGCATCCCTGTCACCATTTGACTCACAGACCTCCGGTGCTATGTGTCAATGGACATGGTCCCCAATGGACTTCCTGCAACTTGATACAACCTTGAACTCAAAAACATTTTTGAAAATTCTATTTTCAAACACGTACCTTTCCATCAATGAGTGCCACCTCGTAACCTTTGACTTCCATTGCTGAAATGGACACCAGGTTCTTCTTGCGATCAGGGACATAAAAGAGATTCTGTAAATGAATCGAGTTACCCTCATCCAATTGAGGGGTAACATTCCCTACACCCTTTCCGGGATAGGTGGCATCGGCTCCAAGTATAATCCCACGATTGTTTCCATCTCCACCAAATTAGAGAGTGCACCCTTCTATCTGATGAAGTGCCTTGAAGCACTACAATCAATAAGCCAGATTCCTAAAGAATCTGAAGGAGAGGGCCAATACAAGATAACGCTTCTTTATCTTATCAAAAACAAAATTTGATTCTTCATACCTGGGGTTCCTTGCTTTCTTTGAAGAGTCGGCCATTTCCTTGATGATCTGCATTACCTGTCATTCCTTTGATCATTGAAGATGTCCCTGGAATGATTGTTATATTCATCAAGAGATGTGTCTCTGCCATTCGGACACTCCTTCGCATAATGGTCGAACTTATTACAACCAAGGCATTTGCCTTTCCTTCCACTCTTAGATTCGGACTTCCCATTGAAGTGATCTTTAGGTAGGCCATCATAAACTTTTGTGGCACCATTCCGATAATATTCTCTGCTTCAACTTCACCCTTGGTGAATTTGAAGAGGGATGAGGAATCCACTGATCCTTTTGTCCTTTCCCAACTGTCTTCGGTGATTGCTCTTTCACTCTTGCTTGGGCATTGTCTTCACCTTAGCTCTGGTACCATGTTAATTTTAGGTATGTTCTATGCTTAGAGCAGTTTACTTATTTTTCTCCTTATTACCCACAGATTAGCAATCACGTATACATAAAGTAAAATGCAGATAAAACATTAAATGATCGACAGAAAACAAACCAAGACAAGAGACACAAGATGTGGCGGCTAGCCAGGGACAAACAACAATGCGGGGAAACCCTTTGATCAAATCTTCTTTTATCTTCAATAGTTCAGTAGAGAGAAATAGTACAAAATCAGAATTCTGTAATTTTATATCAGTAGCAGCAAACCCTAGATCAGCGAAGTCAAACTTGGTCAAATGAGTGGAAATTGACCTCTAATATGTTTGGTCAATTTCTGGTCAGCTAACCCTCGAACAGCCTGAAGAAACAACCCTTGAACAACCCTGAAAATGCAGTCAAACTGTAGTTGACTGAAGTGAACTTGCTGCCCCAAACTAGGGCAGTCAACACCGATCAAACCAGAGGTCAGATTGCCTCGGTTTTCGTGCAAAAATCTGCAGCCTGCCTTGGAGAGGTAACCACACCAAATCTGCACTCCTAGATGGTCAACGCTGGTCAAAGAGATGACCTGCAGCCCCTGCGTCCTTCTTCCTGCGTCTGCCTTGCCCTACTGCGTCTTCTTTTCCAGCCACACGTGTGTGAGAGAGAGAGGCTCCTTTGATGCGTAGAAGAGAGAGATGAGTGATTGAATGAGTTCCAAATGACTCAACCTCTCTTCCATTTATATGAAATGCTGGGCATGTGTGCCACACACTTAGCTGCTGGCCGACCTTGACAATTTGTCAAGTAATTAGAAATAAATTCATATCTCCATAAATACTTGTTGGAATCGGATGATCTTTAGATCAATCCTACACCTCTCGATGAGAGGAATCTAGGAAAAATATCAGCAACCATACATAAGGTGACCCACATGGAGTTTGGCCCTAGTTGCCAATTTTAACAAATCAAGTCTGAAGTATGTTGTTTACAGTGGTATAAATCTGATCTAAACATCCTAAAGAAGCCCTAAATCATTCTCACTTGAGCTTATAACAACTGCACATTAATATCAATAGAATAATTAACTCATAGGTTTATCTTTTGTGCCTTTCTTAAGTGATTTTGAGGGTTTGGTAT